>JBCNJP010000014.1:24357112-24569522 GCA_039602395.1 Deinandra increscens subsp. villosa | reverse complement strand
ATAGTTTTGAATTTATTATTTATTTATTCTTTTGGCAAGGGGTCTTTGACGGGATTGTTGTAAATTCCGTGGCTTCAAACCAGATTTAATAATTAAAGATCGTGATTTTAAATTGAGATTGTTTTTATCAATGTCAATTGCTATGTAATACTTTGCTTCAAGTTTCGAATTTAAAAGGTGAACGACATCATGGTATTTACTAAACACAACAAACTAGATTAATTTATATCATGCAAGATATTGTAGTTTCGTAACCTATAAATTGAAAGATGAAAGAAAAAGAGAGTGAGACGAGGGAGAGTAAAGAGAGAGAGGGACTAGAGAAAAGTGTTATAAGTACTGATGGGTGGTTTAAGTGTTTTAGTGCTAAAAACTTAAAAAGGTTTAAGGTGGGTTCGGTTCGAAATAGGGCCGCCGAGTGGGACTCGGGTTTGGTGGCGGGTTCGAAACGAAGCAAGGAGAGGAGAGGAGAGGTGGGTAAATGGTTCCAAGTCTTCAAACGAGGTGTGTCATGGCTCATTGGCTTGGGTGTACAAAAAGGTTTTGAGTTAGGGAGGTTTAGGAGGGTAAAAATTCAGTTTTATAAAAAATTCAGTTCTAATTTTTTTTTTTTTGATTAAGTTACCTGCTAGGTCATTTATCTAGGATTAGAACATAATTTAAAGTTAAGTTACCTTATTGAAACAAAAAAAAAAGTTTGAGTGACCTAATTAGAACAAAATTGAAAGTTGGTTATGTTTTTGTGACATTTTCCCTAAAAACAATTAAAACATGATGGATTTAATTTAAAACGTGAGTGTTAACGTCTAAAAGAATAATTTAAACGTAACGGGTTTAAATATACGTAAATGTTAAGGGTTTAGACGTAATATATTAAAGGATATTTAACTAAAAGTTTAATAAATAAAACGTCTAAAAGTTGACGGATGGTACGTATTAAATATATAATACAAGGTTGACGAGAAAATATAAAAGTCTTTATATTTTTATTATTAAAATTCATTGATAATGTTAATGTTAGAGGACAAATTCAAGCATTATGCCTAAATAACTTGTTTGGGCCGAAACTGACAAGTTGGTGAAAGTTATAGTTTTATCGCCGGATAAAACTTTTGTCAAAGTTGGAGGACTGTTTGTGAAACTTCTTTAATCTTCGTTTAAATGACCGTTAGAAGTTGTTAGAGGCGCGGATTAGAGTTAGGGTTATTTAGCTCGAATTAGGGGTCTTCTTAAGTAGTTGTTCATTTCACAATTCCTTTTGTACTCTTCTTCTTTGTCATGTCGATAATAAGATTTCATGATTTGATTTCATCTTCGTTCATTCTTGATTGCTTATTGTTTTGATTTCGATCTCGGCTCAATACTCAACAATTGGTATCAGAGCGAGGTTAATTGACTCTGATTATCGAATTCCTGCAATCGTGAAGAATGGTGACTACAACGAAGTTCGATATTGAGAAATTTGATGGAAGGAATGACTTCAACCTATGGAGACTCAAAATGCGAGCACTTCTTGTTCATCAGGGAACTGTCGATGCACTGAAAGGAGAAGCTAATCTCCCTGAAGAGTTAACTGAGAAAGAAAAGAAGGAGGTTCTTGACAAAGCCCACAGCGCATTGATTTTGAGTCTTGGAGATCGAGTTCTTCGGGAAGTCTCCAAGGAGACCACTGCTGCAGGGGTATGGACCAAACTTGAATCCTTATATATGACTAAATCTTTGGCTAACCGATTATATCTTAAGAAAAGAATGTATACGTTTAAGATGAGTGCAGGTTGTTCAATGGAGAGTCATATAGATGAGTTTAATAGGCTTGCTTTAGATTTAGAGAATGTTGATGTTACTGTTGATGATGAAGATAAGGCAATTATGTTTTTATCTTCATTACCAAGCTCTTATGAGCATTTTGTAGATACTATGATGTTTGGCAGAGAAACATTAAGTATGGAGGAAGTGACTTCAGCCATGAATTCTAAAGAATTGTCTAAAAGAAACATAGATGGAAAGGATGAAGTTAGTGAGGGTCTTTATGTTAGCAGAGGTAGGCAAGATCATAGGTCTCAAAAGAAGAAAGGGAACCAGGGTAGATCTAAGTCTAAGACAAGGCAACTTAGATGTTTTGTGTGCAATTCTGATAAGCACTTAAAGAGGGATTGTCCTGAGTTTAAGAAAAAGAAAAATGAATGGAATGGGCCCAAGAATTCTAGTAATTTTTCTCAAGGTGAAGAATCAGATGGGTGTGAAACTGTAGATGTGTTAGTTGTAACACATGGGGATATGAAATCCAATTGGATCATGGATTCTGGATGCTCATATCACATGACACCTAAGAAAGAATTTTTTAGAGAATTAAAACTAGAGGAGTTAGGTTCTGTCAAGCTTGGTGATGATAGGCCATGTAGAGTAATGGGGACAGGTTCAATAGTGTTTAGGCTTGAAAGTGGTTCAGAAACTAAGTTAGAGAATGTTAGGTATATTCCTGAGCTTAGGAGGAGTCTGATATCTCTTGGCACCTTTGAGAAAGATGGCTATAATGTAAGCTTGAAGAATGGTAGAGCAAAGATCATTAAGGGATCTATGGTTGTTTTATCTGGAACCAGAAGAGATAACAACCTCTATTTCTTGGATGGAGAGGTTGTTGTAGGGTCTGCTCATGTTGTGCATGAGGGACAAAGTGAGGCTGCAGTTTTGTGGCATAGAAGACTTGGCCACATTAGCCAACAAGGGTTGATAGAGTTACATAAGAAAGAGGTGTTTGGTAAGCTAAATTCATGTGATATAGGTTTTTGTGAGACTTGTGTACTAGGGAAGTCACATAGAGTTAAGTTTAGTCCTGGAATACATTCCTCTAAAGGCATTTTAGAGTATGTATATTCTGATCTTTGGGGGCCTGCAAGAACTGAATCATTAGGTGGTGCTAGGTACTTTATGACCATCATGGATGATTACTCAAGGAGAGTTTGGTTGTATGTATTGAAGGGTAAGCATGAAGCCTTCAATAAGTTCCAAGAATGGAAGAGTCTAGTTGAGAATCAAACAAGTAAGAGGGTCAAGAAGTTAAGAACTGATAATGGTCTAGAGTACTGTAGTGGTGAGTTTAATCAGTTTTGCAGGGATCAAGGAATAGCTAGACACCTTACTATTCCTGGTACACCACAGCAAAATGGTGTGATAGAAAGGATGAATAGGACTATTCTTGATAAGGTTAGATGTTTGTTGGCTAGCTCAGGATTACCAAAGACATTTTGGGCAGAGGCTGCTAGTACAGCTGTTTACCTCATAAATAGGTCTCCATCTGTTGCTATTGATAAGCAAACTCCTATGGAGTTGTGGTCAGGGAAAGATCAAGACTATGACAGGTTGAGGGTGTTTGGGTCAATAGCTTATGCTCATATGGATCAGGGGAAGTTAGAACCTAGAGCAATTAAGTGTGTTTTCTTAGGATACCCTGAGGGAGTTAAAGGATATAGAGTTTGGAGAATAGATGAGGGTAGGCCTAAAGTGTTTATTAGCAGGAATGTTGTGTTTAAGGAGAATACAATGTATAAAGATCTTAGCAAAACAAATGAGGTGGAGGATACTGGAGCTTCTACTAGTAAGGAGATTACTAGTGAGGTGGAGGTTAGACCTGATGGAAACACAGGAAGAAAGTTCAAGTCAGTTGCCTGAGTATAGTATTGCTAAGAATAGAACTAGAAGGCAAATAGTGTTGCCTCATAGATTAAGAGATACTGAGAGTATTTCTGCCTTTGCTTTCACTGCTGCAGAGCATGAGAGCATATATGAACCATTGACTTATACTGATGCTTTAGAAGTAAAAGATAGTCATAAGTGGTTGCAGGCTATGAATGAAGAGATAGATTCTTTAAATAAGAATCAAACCTGGGATATAGTTGATAGACCTAAGAACCAAAAGGTTGTTGCTTGTAAGTGGTTATTCAAGTATAAAGAGGGCATACCAGGGATTCAAGAGCCTAGATATAAGGCAAGGTTAGTTGCCAAAGGGTTTACTCAAGTTGCAGGGGTAGATTATAATGAGATTTTCTCACCTGTTGTTAAGCATTCTTCTATTAGAGCAGTTTTGTCATTAACAGCATATTTTGATTATGAGCTTGAGCAATTAGATGTTAAGACTGCATTTCTGCATGGCTACTTAGATGAAAAGATTTATATGTCACAGCCTGAGGGGTTCATAGTTAAGGGGCAGGAAAACAAAGTTTGTTTGCTAAATAAATCTCTGTATGGGCTTAAACAGTCACCTAGGCAATGGTACATGAGATTTAATGACTATGTGGTCTCTCAGGGTTTTAGTAGAAGTAGTTATGACAGTTGTGTTTATTATAAGGAATATAGCTCTGGGCAGATGATATACTTGCTGTTGTATGTTGATGATATGCTATTAGCTGCTAGAGATAAACAGGAAATTGTTAGGACTAAAGAAATGCTGATGAGGGAATTTGAGATGAAGGAGTTAGGTGAGGCCAGGAAAATATTAGGGATTGAGATTTTTAGAAATAGAAAGGATAGAACCTTAAAGTTGTCTCAATCTTCTTATATTGCTAAAATGTTAGATAAATATAGGATGGCTGACTGCAAAGCAGTTAGGACTCCTTTGGGTCCTCAGTTTAAGCTTTCAAATAGGAACTGTCCTAATAGTGAGAAGGAGAAGAAAGATATGGAGATGATACCATATGCTAATGTTGTTGGGTCACTGATGTATCTATTAGTATGTACTAGGCCTGATTTGGGATATGCTGTAAGTTTAGTTAGTAGATACATAGCTAACCCAGGGAAAGAACATTGGATGGCTGTTAAATGGGTCCTAAGGTATCTTAAGGGAACTAAAGATGTAGGATTAGTTTTTGGAAGAGGAGATATGCATCAGGCTGTGATTCAGGGATATGTTGACAGTGATTATGCCAAAGATCAAGACAAGGGGAGATCTGTTACAGGTTATGTGTTTATGTTACTAGGTAATGTCATAAGTTGGAAAGCATCCCTGCAGCATATTGTGGCTTTGTCATCAACAGAAGCTGAATATATAGCCTTAACAGAAGCTATAAAGGAAGCTATTTGGCTTAAAGGGTTTGTTACTGAGTTATGTGTTGATGTTGATAAAGCTTTGGTCTTGTGTGACAACCAGGGGGCATTGCAGCTGTCTAAGAATCCTATCCATCATGAACGAACCAAACACATAAATGTGAGGTTACACTTCATCAGAGATATTATTGCTGCTAAAGAAGTTGAAGTGGAAGCTGTAGCTACAGAAGAGAATTGGTCAGATTTGTTGACTAAAATCTTGGTGGGATACAAGTTTGATATGTGCCTTGAGCAGCTCAAGATCACTTGACAGGTTAACACATTGATAGTCTTGGGAGTTAGACTCATTTATACATACAAACTCTTTGAGTCACTGATGTATTGTGCAGCTCTATCGATCAAGGCTGATATGGTGGTTAATTCTGGTTTACAATCTTGAATATTGCTCTAAAGGTGGAGAATTGTTAATGTTAGAGGACAAATTCAAGCATTATGCCTAAATAACTTGTTTGGGCCGAAACTGACAAGTTGGTGAAAGTTATAGTTTTATCGCCGGATAAAACTTTTGTCAAAGTTGGAGGACTGTTTGTGAAACTTCTTTAATCTTCGTTTAAATGACCGTTAGAAGTTGTTAGAGGCGCGGATTAGAGTTAGGGTTATTTAGCTCGAATTAGGGGTCTTCTTAAGTAGTTGTTCATTTCACAATTCCTTTTGTACTCTTCTTCTTTGTCATGTCGATAATAAGATTTCATGATTTGATTTCATCTTCGTTCATTCTTGATTGCTTATTGTTTTGATTTCGATCTCGGCTCAATACTCAACAGATAACATATATAATTCTCTTGTTTATAAGGTTCGATTTCCAATACTGTCGTGGGTTACGTCAAGTAAGATATCTAATGTAGCAGATAAAGTCATCCAATTTAATTAAAAATTAAGTCTAATGCAATAGATACTCAGTTAAATGCACAGTCAAAGGTTAAGAGTTGACTTGTGAATTATCGGGTTCTCACAATTTACATAGACATAACCCATTAAATTGTGATGAAAGGGACTGTAACAAGCAAAGTACTCCGGCCATACTACAAAACAAGAACTTAATCGAGACCAAGAGTGTGTGCTAGGATGCTGCTACGGTAGAATCAAACACAAATAATAAATCAATATACAATGCATTGACTAACAAGAACCTCATCCTATTTCGTGAGACAAAGCAAATGAACTAGTAAATGAATCAATCTCAATTCAAAACAATCAAACGTTTAAACTATATATTTTTTTGAACGGCCAGTATTATATAAATAAAAGACGGATTACAAATACCTAATCCGACACAAAAAAAAAGCAGTTACATAAAGAGAAACGGGTTTTGTTACAATTTGTTCAAGTAATTATAATCTTAGAATTTCTACTCACAATCCACATAAACGACACTTGTTTGATCGTGACATAAATGTTTTCCTTCTTCAAACTGTTTGCTTTGAAGATTACCTCATTCCTTCTCTTTCAAATAATCCAAGACAACATATCATGCGGACTTGTGAAGTTAGTGTTCCGAAGCTGAAGCCAAGTCCTCACACTTCTCCATACGTGAACGACAAGCCAACACATCCCAAAAACGTGAGCCACTAATTCGACCTCTAACGAACAAATGGGACATAGGATGAAAGAAATATTAAAACTGACGATTACAAGATTAATCCTTGTAGGTAACCTATCTAAGAACATTCTCCAATAAAAAAATATCAACCTTCTTACAAAACAATAGAAAAGTATAGTTAATTCAAGATTTCTATACAACTAAACATGAAAAATACACAAACCCCAGCCCTAAGTATGATCTTGAGAAGATTAGCCTTGCATCCCGTTACCGTGAATCATCCAATTTACTTCCTTTAAGCTTTCAATACCTGAAAACAAACATATATGCAAAGTAACTATATTCCACACACTAAATTACATCAGAACATATAAATAAATACAATCAAATTCTATCAAACACCCTCTCATCACATCCTCACACATATCCTTTTAAGTCTCGAAAAATTATCCCTATTCAAAACAGTTGAACACATTCTCAATTTAAGAATACTGGGACTGTACAAATACTAGGGACGATTCTGTAGTTTAATGTAAAATAAAAGCCTGCGCCTCAAATTTTAGTGGGAAGACAGCCTTTATTCATTGTTTTTACACAATAAACGTTATATTATTTTAAAAATAATAATATAATAATAATTTAATAAAAGAGTAATAAAACAAAAGAGATTGGATATTTTGGTGAAAAAAGCGCAGATGGCGGTGGCATGGGCCGCGTACAGCCGTATTCCCCACATGCTCCCGGGCCCATCAAACCAATGTCCGGTTTTCATTATCATTTCAAACTTTTTTAATTAGAATATAACGTTGAAAACTAAGTGGATTTAATATACTAAAATCAGTTTAAAAGTCTTTCCTGTTAAAAAATACATAAAAAAGTATACTAGAGTGGCGATTTGAATTTTTTTTGGTGACCGAAAATTAGTGTGACCGAATCAATATATAAAAAAATTAGTGGTGACCGACACGATATATATAAAATTTTTCGTAAAACACGTATATATAAAAAATCTTCGTAAAACACGTATACTCGATACCTCTGAAAAAAACCAGCAGTGACCGGGGTAATAAGTAAGAATCGCCCCTTATACCAACTTTAATTTTTAATGTTATTAGCTCTTAATTTTTCAAATACCGATGAATCAATGATCTCCCTCTCACCTATAAAAACCCCTTTTGAGAGTATTCTTCATCAAGTCATCAACCACACAATCAAAAAACAACATAGAAAACCTGCTCACTTTTCCAACAAATTAAACACATACAATTCATGAAAACCAGATCAAGATCTGAGATGAAACATAGAGCCTGGCACATACTCAGGCTAGCCTTATTATGGGCAAGAAAAGGTGGAGTCTTTGTTCTTAAGAAAAGGCTTATCCATGAATTATCTCATTTTCTTAAGAACCATGGTCAATCTGCTAAATATGGCAATGGTGCACTCCAATATGGTGACCGCCAATTATCATTTGATGCCACCCCTATGATCCATGTTCAGATGCATCGACCCAACTCGATGCGATTCCGCTTGCCTCACATCCCTTGCATTAATCCACACGTTGATTATTCGGATATGTTTGAGTTCGATGATGATGAGAGCATTCGGTACTCGTTTTGTGAACCAAGAAAGAGTTTCATGATCACTAATGGCGATGACGAAGATGAGGAGAAACAAGAAATGGGAATTGATCTTAAGGCTGAAGAGTTTATAGCTAATTTCTATGAGCAGTTAAAGGTTCAAAGGTAACTCAACACAAGAAGAATAAGTAGCGACTAATTCATTGTAACTTCTACTTTCATAGTTTTGAATTTATTTATTTATTCTTTTGGCAAGGGGCCGGTGACCCGGTGTTTAGTGAGATTGTTGTAAATACTGTAGCTTCATGCCAGATTTTATAAAAGATCATGATTTTTTCTTCTTCTTTTGAACGACAAACACACCCCCATTAATCTACTCCTATTACCGCCTCTTATCCTCTTGCTTATACCTCTAAGACTGATCGTAGTGGGCTTTATCCGGCGCCACCACCACCCTTCACGCCCTATAACGCCCGCCTCACCAACCTCGGCGCCACCATCAGCCCCTCCTTCCCCCTCTCTTCACCCTTTGGCGCTACCTACATCACGTCATTTCCCCCCTCCAAAACCCCAAAAGCTGGGCGCTATGACGCCATCCGGCGCCATCACTACGACCGGTCTAACAATTTGTCTAATCCCACATAGACAAAATAACATGACAAAAGATCATGATGTTAAATTGAGCTTGTTTTCTTAATGTTAGTGTGTAGTAATTTGCTTCATAATTTGCTTCAAGTTTCGATATTAAAAGGTGAACGCCATCATGGTTGTAAGACACAACAAACCAGATAAATTTATATCATAATGTAATTATGTTTTATTTATTTATTTATTTTATTAACGCTCATAATGTAATTATGTAACCTATAACTATAAGTTGAAAGAAAAAAGAATATATTTTTTGGGGTTGAGTTCACTTAAAAACCCTTTTTATCCTGAAAACCTAAAAACCTTTTTTTTTACTAAACTCTTTTCTCTTTCCCTATCTACAATACATAAAGATACGTCTCTGAAGAACAGCAAACAACGATCTCCAAGAACTTGAAGAAACAAACAACCTCCGATTGCCCTCTCCAGCGACCTCCGATCTCCCTCTCCGGCGACCTCCGATCGCCCTCTCCGGCGACCTCGGATCGCCCTCTCAAGCGACCTCCGATCGCCCTCTCCGGCGACCTCTGATCGTCTCTCCGGCGACCTCCGATCAGGTATTTGCTTTCTACTCACACTAATTAGTACATAAATGAGCAAATGTTGCGGTTAGGATTCATCAAATCGTTTGATTCCGAGTTTGTTAAAGTAGATAAAGCGAAGCTCTTAGATCTGATTCTCTGGTTACTTTCTTTCTGTTTCCTTTTACTTTTAGTTGCTTTTATCGTTTATTCTGGTTTGATTACGCTTTAATTGCTATGTAATTTTTTATTAGTTTTAACTTAATTGCTCGATCAAAAGATTTCTAGGGTTTGGTTAGCGTTATTTAGGATCCATTCTGTTGGCCAAGTTTTGATATTTTATTGTCTAACTTCATCTTCTTTATTGGTTTGCAGGTCTCGTGCTTTGTTTTTATAGGAATTCAAGAAGAACTATGACATTTTTTTGATAATGCAGGTATGCATGTAGATCTACTAGTGTGCAACTGTTTGGTTTTGTGGATGGTAGAACTTATGTTTATACCATAAACCATTTTGATGCATCTTTGTCTCAGTTGTAGAAAAAAAATATAAGGTTTGTGTATATCTCTAATTTTATTCATTCGCTTAAGGAAGATTGATTTTGGGATGTTGTTCATTAATTAGGGGCTGCTTTTCATTGATTTTGGGATGCTGGTGTTCAATTGTTGACTTTTGCTTGCTGACTTGCTGTTTATATATCGATTGGGGTTGTTTATTTCATCTACCGGAAGCTACAGCCTACAAGTAAGGTAAAAGCAGAAGCGTTAGTTGGATCTTTAATAGTTTAATAACATACTTTACACCTTTGATGTTAATGTTGATCGCCCATAAATATTATTGAAATGTAAATATAGAGGTGGGTTTAATAACTAGACTTTTGGAAAAATGGCTTGGATTTTGTTTTCCCGCTTGGTGCCATTAAGATCACATTCCTAATAAATCTTATATTTAGTTGTTTAGTTGTATTCCTTTTTCTTTATGAACTTACCATGTTCTTGTTGTTTAGTATTTCAAAACAGCATTACTGTGCTCATGTTTAGTGTATGAGTTTTCATTAATTTTGAGCATTACTACGCCCATTAAGGTGCTTTGTGAAGAACTTGTTTTTAGATATCTTTAAGGTATGAGTTTTCATTAATTTTGAGCTTTTTAGATGTGTAGAAGAAATGGCTGAACAGTGACATGTTTAGTGTATCAATAATTCTTACAATTGGTAAAGGAATTGCTATAAGTTTACATGGTTCGTATTATTCACTTGCACTGAACAAGATGGTAGGTTAGAATAGAATGAAAAAGAAAAAAAGTATGATGTTAAGATGGTCATGTTTTATAATTTGTTATGTATAACCTCAGAGGCGAGTCTTTATCTGTCAAAAAAAACATTTAAATGATAGTGTTTTAGTTCATTTTTAGATGTGGATTTTTTTGTCCATTTGCTTATTTATCTATATACTTGGTGTAAAGCAAGTCTGTAGGAACGACCAACGAATTGAGAAAAACTCAAGTAATTAGTTGATGGTCTGCTCTATTAGATAATTGTATATCACAAGGTAGTTTTTATTTTTACATACAAGCATTAAACATACAAAGTTATGCTGCATATAGTCATGTTGCATATATGCAACATACATTTATGTTGAGTATATGCAACATCCTGTCATGTTGGATATATGCAACATACAGTCATGTTGAATATAAATAACATATAGTCATGTTGAGAATATGCAACATAATATCATGTTGAATATATGCAGCATACAATCATGTTACATATATGCAACATATAGTCATGTTGAATATAAACAACATACAATTATGTTTCATAAAAACAACATACACTCATGTTGCATCATGATGCATATATGCACCACAATCATGTTGCATGTATGCATCATAAGTACATATATATATATATATATATATATATATTTTACAGTTGTAAATAATATATTTTTTAATATAATTTTGATGTGTAAATTTCAGCACGAAAAAGCAAGAGATATATATACTAAATCGTTTCACTTCCTGGATTCCATCTCAATGACACAAGTGGATGGAAACTCAATTAAACTTTGGTGGGACAGATGGATTGACAACTTTACTCTCGTGAATATGTTCCTAGGTTCATACGATCGTGAGATAAATAAAGAAGTTAAAGTGATGGAAAAGATCCCAAGTCAAAGTCAAAGAAACATAGTAAATTGGAGTTGGAGAGGCGGATCTTTGCTTGAGCCTACAAGGGATTCATTAGCTCAACGTGTGAACCTGCTACACTGAATTTGATTGTAGTGTGTTGCAATTTTTGTATTTGTGAATGTGGTGTAAAATACCTACCTTTGTACTTTGTTTTGGGATTTTGCATCTTGCTTGTCCCGTTTAGTTATAATACAAAATGCTATGTAAATTGGAGTTGCATAAACAAAGAATGTAGGGATGTTGCATATATAAAACATATATTCATACTGCATAAACATAATATAATTGGAAAAAAAATATGTCGACACATAAACCTAATAGATATTATATTTGTAAAACCACCACCTTTAATAGCAACTAGATCGTCGCGGAGTAAAGTAAGCTTACCCGGATGGGATCTTAAACGATCCGCGTATCGAGTGACAATATCAATAATCTCGTATCTAATTTTAGGATATTCGCTGTTGTGTATATGCAATATAATTATGTTGCATATATGCAACAAGGGGGGGGGGGGGGCTAGAGTGCGGGTTAGGGGTTATATATATGCAATATAATTATGTTGCATATATGCAACATTGGGGTGGGAGGTGGTTGGGGTACGGGTTAGGGTTATAAATAAGCAATATAATTATGTTGCATATGCACAACACGGGGTGGGGGTGGGTGGCTGGGGTGTGGGCTAGGGGTTATATATACAATATAATTATGTTGCATATATGCAACATAGGGAGGGGTGGCTGTGGTACGGGTTAGGGGTTATATATCTGCAATATAATAATGTTGCATATATGCAATACCAGGGGGTGGGTGGCTGGGGTGCGGGTTATATATATGCAATATATTTATGTTGCTTATATGCAACACGCGGGGGGGGGGGGGGGGGTTGGGGGCGGGGGAGGTAGCTGGGTTCTGGGTTAGGGGTTATATATATACAATATAAATTATGTTGCATATATGCAACACGATGGGGTGGGGGTAGGTGGCTGGGGTGCGGGTTAGGAATTATATATGCAATATAATTATGTTGCATATATGCAACACGGGGGTGGAGGTGGGTGGGTGGAGTCCGGGTTAGGAGTTATATATATGCAATATAATTATGTTGCATATATGCAACATGGGGTGGGGGTGGGGGCGGGGTGGGGGAAGTGAAGGGTGGTGTTGTAAATATATAAAACATGGGAGGAGTGTGGTAGTGATAATATTGATAATTAAATTACTTAATTAACCTTCATTTAAGTGGTTTTTAGGTTTTTAGGCTAAGGAGTGGTTTTCACATGATCTTTACCCATATTTTTTGAGAACGAAAAAGATTTCCTTGAAAGTTATTGATCACTTCCTCTATAAATATAAGTAGGGCGGTTTTTTTACGGTTCTAATTTACTTTAAAATTCATCTAACTTATCTCTTTTATAATGGTTAAAATCACCCCATTTACATTTTACAAGATTAAATATATAATTTTTTAGTTAAAAAGCTATCAATTATTATACAATCTATAATTTTACAACCTTGATGAATAGTTTTATGGCATTTTAGTAATTGTTGTTTAGATTGAAGGGCAATATAGACATTCTCCTTTCCTTACAACCCTAAACCAAAGTCACACGTTTTGTTTTCGTCCTGATTTGCAGACAACCCAAACCCAAATTAACTACTCCAACACTCCACCGCCTCTCCTATCTTCTGATTCACCATCATCATCTTCTGTACATGATGGCTAAAACCCTACAGAGCTCTTACCCAATCGTCAGCGATGATATCAGATATAGAGAAAGAGTGGAGAACGGGAAAGGCGATGGTGGCCGATCGGGGTGCACCTCTGTCTTAGGCGGCGGTATGGCTAAGCAACCATACGCTTTTTTTGTCACCATACCTGTTCCAGCGCCGACTTCATCGCCTGCTCGATCTGTTCGGGACGTATTACCGATTTAGGGTTTTTCGTACCACCGCCACCGTTGATGTAGCTCTTAAAGAGGTTCTCTTCGTGAATTAATACAGGTCTGTTTGATTTCTTTACCTAATTTCATCATCAATTTATCTAGATGCAACCTTTGAACAGTGTTACCCTTGCCTGGATCTTCTTCAAATCAACGTGTTGTCTTCTTCAATTCTTCATAAAGTTTTTTCTTCTTTTTCGCCATTTCATTCTCTTCATCGCTGCTATACGGTTTCGTGTTTTATTCTTCCATTCTGCATTGGTTCGTGTTCTTCGTGGAAGTGGTACGCTTTTTATTTATGTTTCTTCTCCGTATTTCTACTCAAGGCTTGGCTTAATTTTTATAGGTTAAAATTTCATCTATTATTCTTGCGTTGATTTGTATGTGTATTTGTGTTTTTGATTTCAGATAAAAGATGATTCATTCACACCGATTACGGATTTTACAGGTATTGAAGTTTCATTTTGCTTCACATTCATATTCGATTGTATAGCATTTATCTTTTTTTTGTGATTCCAGTAGTGCAGGTTCTAAAGTTTTAAGCTTTTCTTTTCAGTTGGGTTTTAAGATGTGGACATTTTGACTACTATCTTTATGCACCCTTTATTATTTTCATCCAATTAGATAATAGTATGATGATGTTAGTTCTTGATTAGTTTTCAGGATATAATCTTTAAATCTTATAAAGTTATTAGAATATATATTGACCATTCGCTTGATTTTGTACTTTCGAATGCAGAATCGTCTTTTTTCCCGCCTTTCTCTAGCCAGGTTCTTATTATTAACTTTGAATTTAGAGGATTATATGGTTAGTTCTCTATGGCTATTTCTTGAAAGTTATGATTAATTTGATTTTAACTTCTTTGTGTAGTTTCCCCATTTATATTATCTGTTTATCTTAATGGAGACTTGCACTCACAAATGAGTTCTTAATCAGCTTTTGTTTCACAGGTCTAGGATCTCTTATACCTACTTGCTCACCGCCTATGCCAAGAAAATATGTATGTTTATTATAGAAGCATTAAAGTTTCGTGAACCTGGGTTTTTGTAATTAAGTTGTGAATTGGTTTCCCCTTTACTAATTTTTTTCCCCAGATTTGGATTTTTATAGGTATGTTAGCTTTTCTAGATTGGAGGTTATTTGAGGTATGAGTGCTCCCATCGAAGAGATCGAGTATGCTCTTTTATTGCTGATTGCAACTTGAAATTGGGTGAAAAAAATCAGTTACTATCTTTTGTTTTCTTATTGCTGCTTTTATTGGTGTTTTTCTACTAAGATGTGAGCTTCGTCTAATCGTTTGAAGCACGGAATATTTCATACATAATTAGCATAATAGAAGGATGAAAATGATACAAAGGGAAAATCAATGTGATGTCTCCTATTTAGGTATGATTTTGTGTGCTTCTAACTTTTTAACTATGTTTTTATGTCATTTTATATATCACGCCGAAACGTCCGGGGTGTAAAATCATATTTATATTTTTTTAAAATTGGTTTCAGTATCAAAATTTGCCATTGATTTGGGTGTGGACTTTGAATTTTAATACTTGCAGTTTAGGTACGAAAGGTTTAAGTGCCCCAAATTCTGTTTTAAATTTTCTGGTAATGATCTTAGTTGTATATTGCCAGTAGTGATAATTTGCTTCTTGATGGTTACATTTGGACATTTGGGAGGAGATGACGTGAGGTTTAATTTATAACTAAATAGGTGGAGTTGCTTTCCATTTTTATACTTACTTTTTCTCTGTGATGACATCAATTTCAGAACACCATGATGAACCAAATGCATATATGATGCAGATATTAAAGAAAATGCATATATGATCCAGATATTGAAGGAACTACTAACTTTTGTAAATGGGTTATGAAGACGTTCAAAAATAGACCTTACCTATTGAAGACACTTTTGTAAATAGACCTTACCTATTGAAGACACTTTTGTAAATAGGTTCAAACTAACCATAGTTTTAAATGATGTAATTATGATGTTAATGTACAAGAATTCAGAAAGTATTAGCACAGTTACAAACTTATGTAAGTGGGTACATAAAAAAACCAATGGTTTCAATAGTTGTTTTCTTTTTGGGTGCTACAAGTGTCAATATAGGTATGCAAATAGATTTTCTGGTGTGCAAGTGTTTGGTATGCACATAGCAACAGTGAGACTTTTTGGGTGCTGCAAGTGCCAATACAAGTATACAAGTGCAGCGCTTGAGTAGTCGTCAAGTAATACAAAAATGGTGAATCCGCCGCAACGCGCGGCGGGTCACCACCTAGTTTACCACAAAGTTGTACCTTTTGAACCATCTAACTTATCTAATTGTGAGCATCTCTTACAGTCACCAATAGACTTAACTAGGTTTTAATCTATCTACGCGATGTGACGGGCACTGCGGTTTGCGGGTAAAGGAAAGTATTAATTAATAAGATTGCACTTTCGTTTGATATTACAAATCAAGAAAATCAACATATAATTCACATTGAAACAAACGAAATATTACAGAAAAAACACCTTCTCATGAAGAACAATTCATTTAACACAATATCTAGGGCTGCTTTAAAAGTAATGAGTAAATTACGCCAGAGGTCCTCGTGGTTTCACCAAGTAATGAAAGAGGTCCTCAGGGTTTTGAAATTATGGAAAAGGTCCCCGTGGTTTGTATACTTGTAACACCAAAGGTCCTTATTCACTAACCCCGTTAAGTTTTAACGTTAACTAAGAAATTTGGAATTAAAAGTAAGGGCAATTGTGTAATTTTCCCTTCTATCTAATAGTGATATGCTATTGTGCGAATTTGAGCAAATCTTCCACAATAGCATATCACTATTAGATAGAAGGGAAAATTACACAATCGCCCTTTCTTTTAATTCCAAATTTCTTAGTTAACATTAAAACTTAACGGGGTTAGTGAACAGGGACCTCTGGTGTTACAAGTATACAAACCACGATAATGTATATGTGTTGCAAGCGCTAACCACTGTGTTGCAAGCCTACAATAATGTATATGTGTTGTTTTCGCTGAACGATATATTTAATTTAAACGGAAAAACATATATATTCATTATAAATGATAAAAAAAAAAAAAACTCAAAGAATACAAAAGTATAGCTCTCCAAGAATCAAACCTCACTGCCCTAATAAAAATGCTCTATTTTTTCGCTTAGAAAAATATTTAATATAAAAAGAATAAAATAATATTGTTCTTGAGAATTGAACTTGAGACCATAGACTGGGGCGGACCTGTAATAGGCCCAGAGGGTCTCTGTAGACCCCCTCAACTTTGTACGCAAAGTGAAAATTATATGAACGGTTTTAGACATTATTATTTCCTGTGATTGGGAAGTTATTAAATATGTAGTTTGATAAAATAACAAAGCTCGAAATCAACCTGGTGGTAAGAAAGTCTGCTCTATATTGAAAGGTCTCAAGTTCGAGGGTGTTGCTCTCTCTATTCTCTATTCCGTTTTCTTCCAGCTCTGCGCATCCGTTTTTTTTTTTCAGTTTTGTTTTATTGATTTTAATGCAATTAAATGAGATACTACAATTAAATACACAATTAAATGATTTTAATGCAATTAAATGAGATACTGCAATTAAATACACAATTAAATGACTTAGTTTATTAGTTATACTGCTCTCTCTCTATTTCGTTTTCTTCCAGCTCTGCTTTTTTTTTTAAGTTTTGTTTTATTGATTTTAATGCAATTAAATGAGATACTGCAATTAAATGACTTAGGGTTGTTTGATAAACACTTACTGGATCCGGTAAGAGCTGACCAATGACCCGATAAGTGGTCAGCTTGTTTGATGGTAACAATTAAATCTCTGACCGAGTAATTCACCACTGACCGAATCATTACTTTATAAAGCACTGACTGAAGACACAGATCACTGACCGAACTTTTGTTTTCATTCCTCAAAATTGACCTAACTTTTCTTTTCATTTCTCAAATGTGATCTGAAAAGAAAATAATAATAATAAGAAGAAGAAGAAGAAGAAGAAGAAGAAGAATAATAAAACTCCTCTCTAATTGTAATTAAAAATATCTTATCCAAACTTGAATAGATCTCGAAAGTAAACACACCCATTGCGCTCGAAATTGAAAAACGATTCAAACTAGATCTACATTGATATAGTTTCGGTGAATGTTTGAAAAGTCGAGATGAACACGTTGTCGATGAAGTTTAATCAAACATAACTCCTCCAAAACTGAATGAATCTTGAAAATAAGCATACCGTTATACTCGAAATTGAAAAACGATTAAAACTAGACCCATATCGATATGCTTTTGATGAATGGTTAAAAGTTGAGATGAACATGTTTGAATTTTATATGACTTTCGGAATTTTAACTATCAAACAACTAAGTTTCAGTCATAGCTTCTTATTTAGTCAGCTCTTACTCGATCAACTCTTACTTAGTCCGCTCTTACTCAATCATCAACTATCAAACAGCCCCTTAATTTATTAGTTATAGGTTATCGAGGCTGCCTCTGTGCATTCCTTTTGTTCCAATTTTGTTTTATTAATTTTAATACAATTTTTTTTATCAAGTATAAAGTAATCAATTTTTATTATAATACTGATGCAAATAAATACAATTAAATGACTCTGTAAAAAAATTTTATGGACCTCCTTAAAAAAATTTATAGTTTTGCCCGCCTCTAGGTACATGGCTACCTCTAAGAAGAAACAAGAAATCTAATTTATTTGTGTGACAATACATATAATATCAAAATAAAGCGAGAAAAGTCAGAAAAACGAAAAAACAAGTTTGTAAGGATAGAACCCGAGACCTTAGTATAACAAAGGTAAGCACATACCAGTGGACCGAATGAACAACTACATAAATATCTGGTGAACTATAATTAAAATATAAAAATGTCTCGAGAAAGGTAAAAAGATGGAAAAGCGGGTTCATAAGAATCGAACTTGAGACCTTATGAGATTCGCCTATCACTAGGCTAAATCAACAACTTGTGTTTTTTTCGCTAAACTTTAAATTTAATATCAACCTAAAGCGGAAAAAGTCAAACTCAAAAGTACTGCTCATGAACCATGTTAATGCGTGTGTTCACCATATGTTTATATTTAAGAGAACTTAATAGAATTAAAAATATAAATTCTTTTTTATATGTTTGGTTGAACAATTTGTTGGAACTAGAAACCAAATTTAAATTCTTAATGTTTTGGTCAATAAATAGATCGAAGAGTAAACTAACGTTCCTGTGGTTTGTAAAAAAAATCAAGTTTCGTCTTTAAATTTTAAAAAGTGCAATTAACATGTGAGAAACTATTCCTAATTATAACATCAGACAAGCGGATCTATTAAGGCAGTCCTAAGTATGTATCGTGTGAGGGGCAAAATGGTCTTTTTACTCCTTTAGAGACGTGGATTGTTTATTAATTAGATTTAAATCTGATTAATTTAACTAGGTTAAAGTTAAACAGGTAATTGCATTGGACTACAATTGGCCTTATTAACGGAAATCAATTGTTTAAACCTAAACTTGGAGGTTAAGGGTCCTAAACCTATAAAATACATCATGTGTTTTAGGGTTTAGGGTTGTACCAAATTTTAGATCAAAACCATAAAACCCATTCCAAGCCCTCTTGCTTGAACCACATTCATTGACAACCTCATCGTCGCCGCCGCATACTATCGAGAATCACCATCGCCAGTTGCCGCCGTCATCATCATTTGCGGTCGCCATCTGATGAATGTCATTGGGGTCACACAAAAGCCCAGTTAACCTAGGTAGCTATGATAAATTAGGTATCGTATCCACGGGTAGCATGTGATTAGTGTTACAAAATTTATCTGACTTTTAAACTAGATTAATTAGATTTATGGGTTGTTTGATAAGCTCTTACCGGGTCTGGTAAGAACTTACCACTGACTCGGTCCGTAGTCCCCTCATTTGATAAGCCAGTAAACACCTTTGACTCGGTCCCTAGGCTCTGGCCCATGTATAAGTTTGCTCTAACCTAGTCCCGCATTTTTTTTATCCCTGGCTCGGTCCTTCCCTAATTCAGTCAGCTCATTTTCGCAAACAGGGTCTAAGAAGTGTAAAAGTTGATCTTTTAGTTACAAATATAAACTGTAAATGAGAATAATAATGAAAAACAAAATATGATCACCCCCAGGGTTCTACGGTAATCAAAATTCAAATATTTCTTAATTGTTTAAACGTTCTTAAGGGGGCGGTGCGAATGATTAGCCAGTGATAATGCAAGTTTTAACTAGGGAGAGGTTCAAATGAGAAGTTTGTTTTGGGTAAGAAGGATAAGAAGAAATTTCAGCCATTGGATCTTGATCTAATAAAAAAGGAAGGAGGGGTATTTTAGTCTTAGCCATTTTTGTTGACTTTTTATCTACTTCCCCCCATTTTCTTTAAACATTCATAACTTTCACATACGACATTAATTTTTTTTTTAAATTACACCATAAAAACAAATATTTTTTTATCTCTAAAACGCATATAGCGTTGCAATATACAAAATGGAAAAAAAAAAATACTCTTTCGATTTTTGACACAGGTCATTGTGTCATTGTGTCAAAATGTCCAGATCATTGTGTCATTGTGTCGTCGTGTTAAAAGTATATATAGTGTTGCTATATATAAAATTAAATACTCTTTCGGTTTTTTGCACAATATGAAACAATGATCTGAACATTTTGACACATCATTGTGTCATTGTGTCAAAATGTTCAGATCATTGTGTCATTGTGTCGTCGTGTCAAAAATATATATATATATTGTTGCTATATATAAAATTAATTACTCTTTCGGTTTTTTGCATCATATGAAACAATGATCTGAACATTTTGACACATCATTGTGTCATTGTGTCAAAATGTTCAGATCATTGTATCATTGTGTCGTCGTGTCAAGAGGAAATATATTGTGCTGCTATATATAAAATTAAAAAAAAATTACTCTTTCGATTTTTAACACCATATGACACAATGATATGAACATTTTGACACAATATGACACAATGATCTGAACATTTTGACACAATGACACAACGACACAATGACACAATGACACAATGATCTGAACATTTTGATCCAATCAAAAGAGTAAAAAAAAATAATTTTTTTATATAGCAACACTATATGTGTTTTAAAGATAAAAAACGCTCGTTTTTATGGTGTAATTTTTTTTAAAATAACGTCGTATCTAAAAGTTATGAAGGTTTAAAAAATGAGGGGAATTTGATAAAAACTCAAAAATACATTTCCATCTTTTATTTTCTTTAGTTTTTCTCTCTAATTTATCCAGGAAAATTTTAAGCCATAGATCTTCATTTAATTGAAGATTTAATGGCTATGATTCATTCTTATCCTTCTTATCCAAACTAAACTTCTCACAATAACCTCACCCGTTTTAACTAAAGAGGTTATAACGTGTGCACTACCGGATTCATTAACAATTAAGGGTTGTGACGCGTGAATCTTTTACAAAACCAAACCCGACTCGATTTACCCACTAACCCGATCCTAAGATACATAAACAATTAAGAATATTTAAGAAACTGAACAACACTACACCTATATATGATCACAAAAATATATAACCACTCATATTAATCAACAATTTAAGTACTATCACCATTAAATCATTAATCAAAACAACCAACTAAAGTTCTTCAACCATCTAACTAATAGTAAAATTATAATACTTTATTGTTGTATGTCAACTTTATTGTTGTATGTTGTTAGTGACAATCTTTTTTATCTCTCGGTTTCAAAAAGAAACTAACTTAGCTGTTCAACTGGTCAAAGACATACTGGCTAATGATAGGAGACACATGAAAACCCATGTTCAATCTTTAAGGCAACCGAGTTTTTCCCGTAGCTGATGTAATATTGAACGCTTAAGGGCTCCGGACGACTAAGTTAGCCAGCTGACGGTGGCATTTTACCATTAAATCATTCCGTACGAGATACCTAACAATTTCGGTTTTTTTTTTATAAATATCTGCTACCTTTCGATTTTTTCTTCTTTAAATGGGCCTAGGCCCATTTTCTTTCTTTTTACTTGTTGCTGATTCACGAGCACATCTCAAAAAACAATAAGAATATTATTGTGTACTACTTTTATTTATAAAACAATTAAAACTTATATTTACAATAAGGAAAATTGGAATTAAATAATCTAAATTATTGGGTTAGTAGTAACAATTTAAGCTTACTTTCTTCACATGCTACCAAATACTAAAACCGATCAAATTAACATATTTTGAGTTCACACCGGTGTATTTTAATATAATTACCTCAAATAGAGTGTGTCTAGGTACCATTCATCACCATCGTTAGCGGCCTCTTTGCTTCCATTGCCTTCTCTGCCGTTGTACCACTCTCGCCCTTACCTAACTTGCTGTTGACTTTTCTTGTATGTTGACCTAAATTGAACCGCTAAACTGATCCGGTTCATTCACTCGATCTCAGTTTATCCTATCGATTAACTGGTTTTGATCCGGTTTCGCTCTGACGAGTTAACCTCTGATTGGGGTTTTGCAGGCTAGTCAGTTACTTGCCGCTGGTTGCTTGTAGGACAAGAAAACGAGTCATACTTAATCTCTAAGGTTGAAATACTAACCTACACTTCACAAGGAAATCAATTCTAGCCCAGATAAAAGATGATGATATATACATAAACTTTAAAGGGCCGGCACTTCAAATTTTTGGTTCACTTTAGACCTTCAAAACGGCTAAGTTGTCCCCTAGACTCGACCATTGAATACACGGGGTCAAGTGTGGGTCAGCTATAGAGTTGTAACGATGGATGGAGGCATACGTATTTCACTTTCGGAATGGGTCCATTTTGTGGGTAACTTTCTGGTGCCTTTATTAGGAATGGTCCATATATTATGGACAGTAGTGCTGGATGGTTGACAATCGCATATCAAACCTTCATTCTAAGTTTAAAATTGTAACATTCACATCATAGTTGTGCAAGTTAGGCTTACCAAGTGGTCCTATGCGTCTTAATTAGTCGGCCCATAGGATTAATTGCAAGACATATAGATTTTAGTTCTTCATGATTACACGTATATATTATCTCGAATGACGTGACACCGCCAGCATGGTACAACGACGTCTGATGGTGGCAACTAGGCTAAAGATCATATGATAATCAATACCAACAATATGACCAAAGCCTTGGTAACATGTCAGAATATTATTTATCTAGTGTTGGATCCATCATCATGTCTTTTAATTCTATAGATTTACATATTTGGTATATATGATGAATAACGAAGGAAAGAAGTACGATAGAATCTAAAATTAGTCTCATAATGGTGTAGGTATAAAGTGTGAGGGTCGCAACATATGGGTAAGGTTTTTTGAAAAACTGTTTTTATTTGGAAAACTGAAAAACCAATGAAAGTCGACTATGTTGCATATATGCAACATGGTCGGACTTCTAATAGTTTTCAGTTTTCTAAATAAAAGATAGTTTTCCACCGATGTTTACCCCATAACATATACCTTGATGATGTGCATATCCTATACATATACAATGACTAGGATTACGCGATACTTTATCGATCTAGTCAAGTGCCCCTCAAAAATTAATGAAAAAGACATCCAAAAAGGCTCAAGCAATCTAAAATAGGTTACGGTTTTTTCCGTCAACTACCACATTTTGCTACTTTGTTGATATTCCAAAAATACAATGGGACATGTGTCTTTTTTTCTGATTGATTTACCTTTTTATTAGAGTGTCTTATAACATTTAATAGTGATGTTACATACATAATTATACTAATAAATCAATCTAGTAACAATTATACTAATAGATCAATCTAATAACAATAGATTTATTTTTAATAGCAATTTCTAGATTTATTTTGTTACCATTTTTTCATTGAGACATTTTACCATTGATTTTTCTCCTTCGTTACAATAAAGAGAGTAAAATAAGATTTTTTTAAATAGAACTCGACGAGTTTAACACATAGGTTTGTGGCGTAACGGGTACGGTCATGTAACATAATTTTTAGGTAATAGCCTCAACAATTTTAGCGTTCGGTTTCTAATCTAACGTTGTAAATATTTGTGATCGAGTCGTTTGAGCATGACAAAGGAGTTGGTGTGTTTTTGGTGGTGTAATAGGCACATATAGATTTCCTTAGGTACAGTAGTGTTATATAGTTTTTGTTTTGAAGCGTTTTGTTCGTTACGCGTTTTTTTTTTCTGTTTTCTTTACGTACAATTATATAATGCACCAATTTTGTATTTGAAAGTTATCTGATCTCCACGACAACACACGTATAGCAAATCTAGTTAATTAAACACATAGTCAACCATGCATGTTACTAGCTTTGTACTGTAATCTTATAATCGGCAATCAATGGGACAAAAATATATATGTAGGCTATGTAGCCAACCAACTAATCTTATAAATCTGAATAGGAAAAAAACACTAAGACAGAAGCCATGCAATCATTGCATCTTGCTTCTCAACATCCACCCCATCTTGATCTTGTGTTGAACTCTCCCATGGCCATGACATAATATCATCTTCTTCCTCACCTCCTAACCCTAACCCTACCATGCTATTAACACCTTCAAAATCCCATTCCCAGTCCCACTCAATCTCATCTATTTGGTTCATATCATTCGATGATGAGCTTGCACAATTTAAACTATTCATCGGTGGTTCCACTAATCGATGAGTTTCGTTCTCTTTATCCCCACCCAAAGTAGAAGAATCAGGTACTACTCCCTCGCCTTCGGTACTGGCAGAAGGGTTAGTGTTACTTTGTTTGTCCGACGAGGGTTTGGAGGTTTTCTTACGAGGCTTCTTCGTCTGGCGTTTATTTGGAATTGTAGGGGAGGAGGGAGAAATTTTGCGACTCAAATGTGAGTTCCAGTAGTTTTTGATTTCGTTGTCTGTTCGTCCCGCCAAATGACTGGCAATCAAAGACCACCTAAAACAAAATTATAAAATCTTCAAATTACACTTTTTTAAAATTTATCATTTACAATTATTATTGAAAAACGTATATTAAATTAATAGGTAGCCACGTGACACCATCACGGGCTCCACGTGGACCATTCATATTCAATTACTATTCATATAAACTTGTAAATGTATAATAGTATAATACCTGTTACCGAGCGAAGCTTGCAGCTTAACGATGATATCTTCTTCTTCCGCGGATATATTTCCTCTTTTCACATCAGATTTTAAGTAATTTATCCATCTCAACCGACAACTTTTCCCACACCTCAACAATCCTACGAGGAAACGTAGGAATTACTCTCAGTTTTGTTAAACTAAAAAGACCACGGGTCTCCTATATTCACACTACCTCTCGTCCAATAACAAATACATTGGACGACCACATGACTTTAACTTCAAACTTTGAGTTTTTCAGCATTGAACTAACTCAAACTTTATAAACGGCCGTCCTACTTTTTCAGACGATCGTTTAACTTTTATTAAAGTTCAACTCAACCAAACACTAAAAAGTCAAAGCTTGAAAAGTTATACGACCGTCAAATTCAATGTATTGGTAGAGAGCCGATCCAGCTTTGATTTCACCATAAGAGTGAATGATGTGAGATTAAAAACACTAAAATAGCAATAACAACAACACCATATATATATATTCTAATATATAATTACCAGCTTTTTTAGGCAATGATCTCCAAGAACCTTCACCATGTTGTTGAATGTAGTTTGACAAAATCTGGTCCTCTTCATCAGTCCACCTGCCTCTTCGCAACCCCACTTTCTCACAGCATGGAGCTCTTCCCATGTTTAATTAAAAACCTCAAACCCTAAATTTTTATAGAATTTGCATGTATATATATATACACAATGAAATGAAGAACATATAGGTAGAGTGGTTTTGAACAAGTGGTGCTTGCTGCATTTATATTTATAAATGAGGGGGGCCTGAAGTGTGTGTGGTAGAATGGGTTGACACGTGTGCACTAGAAACAGGTTTCTTGTCGTGGCTTTTCCTCCGTCGAGTGCTCCTCAAGGCGGCTCCATTTCACACGTTCATTTTTCTTCCTTTCACTTTTACTAATTAATTTTTAATAAATTGTTTATAGATTTTTAATTCACATGGTTGCATATAATTGTTTTTTAGCATGACTTGTAAACTTCTAGATTTTTTTTGATAAAGTCATGTCTACGTGTTGATGATTTGAATTTAACTCTTGCACTTTACTTTTCGGTTTCGGTTTAATGCTTGCATTCACAAAATTTTAGTTGTAATTATTGTAACCTACTGTTCCCAGTTTATGACTCATAGATTTGTTTATGATATGGGGTTTCCTTCTATTTTTGTTTTAAATTATGTGTTGTGATTTTGTGGATGGTTATCTAGGTTAACGTTTTTGATACAAGACTTTAGTTTGTGTATTCGTGTTATCTCTATCATTATACACGCGTAATAAAATCTAGTTTAAATACAAAAAGTCACCACAAGGGATGAATTCCTTCATTTACCCATATATAGGGAGGGGAGAGGTTCAAATGAGAAGTTTGTTTTGGGTAAGAAGGATAAGAAGGATTTTCAGCCATTGGATCTTGATCTAATAAAAAAAGAATGAGAGGTATTTTAGTTTTAGCAACTTTTGTTGACTTTTTATCTACTTTCCCCATTTTCTTTAAACATTCATAACTTTCACATACGACATTATTTTATTAAAAAAATTACACCATAAAAACGAGCATTTTTTTTATCTTTAAAACGCATATAGTGTTGCTATATAAAAAATGAAAAAAAAAATTACTCTTTTGATTTTTGACACAGGTCATTGTGTCATAGTGTTAAAATGTTCAGATCATTGTGTCATTGTGTCGTCGTGTCAAAAGTATATATATAGTGTTGCTATATATATATAATTAAATACTCTTTCGGTTTTTGGCAAAATATAAAACAATGACCTGAACATTTTGACACATCATTGTGTCATTGTGTCAAAATGTTCAGATCATTGTGTCATTGTGTCGCCGTGTCAAAAGTATATATAGTGTTGCTATATATAAAATTAATTACTCTTTCGGTTTTTGTCATCATATAAAACAATGATCTGAACATTGTGTCAAAATGTTCAGATCATTGTGTCATTGTGTCGTCGTGTCAAAAGTATATATATTGCTACTATATATAAAATTAAAAAACATTACTCTTTCGGTTTTTAACACCATATGACACAATAATCTGAACATTTTGACACAATATGACACAATGATCTGAATATTTTGACACAATGACACAACGACACAATGACACATTGATTTGAACATTTTGATACAATCGAAAGAGTAAAAAAAATTTAATTTTTTATATAGCAACACTATACGCGTTTTAAAGATAAAAAACACTTGTTTTTATGGTGTAATTTTTTTTTAAAAATAATGTCGTATCTAAAAGTTATGAAGGTTTAAAAAATGGGGGGAATTTGATAAAAAGTCAAAAATACCTTTCTATCTTTGATTTTCTTTAGTTTTTCTCTCTAATTTACCCAGGAAAATTTTAAGTCATAGATCTTCATTTAATTGAAGATCTATGATTCCTTCTTATCCTTCTTATCCAAACTAAACTTCTCATAATAACCTCACTCTACACATATATGTACCTTACTTTCAAATTAATTACTTTATCATTGTGTTAATCTTAACAATTTAATTGGTTTGATCAAAGACTCGGATAACTTTTACTCTATATTATTAGCTTTGATGTGTAAGGGTATTTGTATTCATTTATATACAAATGTTTATACAACGCATATATAGATATATCAACAAAATATGAAACGAGATAATAACACACATAAAATTGTACAATAACATTTTATAACCTCACAATGCATTACCTTTAAAATGTGTTTTATTTCATCTGAATATAAAATGTAAAGATTTTCTATATACCTATTATAAAGGACAAGTTATTGATCGATATTTCTTATGATAATAAAATATATATGAATTGAAAGGTATTTGAGTTTTAAATTTTAAAATATTGATTGAACTACCAATTAATAGGAAATTTAATTAATGAGACCAATTCTTCTTGTTTTTTTTTTAACGCCTAACAAACATAGAATTGTTCAGGTAATTCATACGGGATGACCCAATAACAAAAGGTCACTGCCAGCTGGCAAAAGACCAATTCTTCTTGTACTCATATAAAAGTACTCTAAAAGATTTTGAGTTTAAAAGAAGACGTCACCTCCGACTATATATATTTATAATTAATATTTCTAAGTTATTGTTTTGAGATAATTAAGTTATCATTATAATGTCAACGGTTAAGTATATTTGTATTTTAGTTAATTATGTCAAATGTTTAGGATAAAATGTTTTTTTTTTTGAAATAGCATATGTTTGTTCAAACTTTTACACTTGTGAACAAGTACAACTTCTTATGAACAAACACGAACAAGATTGAATTTTTGTTCGTTATACGTTCTTGAACTGTTTGTAAAATGTTCATTGTTAAACGAACGACCATAAACTGGGCTTCTCTCGTTCTGATTTGATTAGTTTACAGCCCTAAAAATACCAATTGATACGTCAAGATTCATCTGAATAAACCTTATTAGCTGTTCAAGAAAGAGAATATGGATTAGACCATACATGTCACACATGTACGTGTATATGGTAAGATCCACACCCATTTTGTTGCTGTCTTAATTTTCAAATATATTGTTATTATGAGTATCATTAATTATTAATTTATTACTCAACTACCGTAATGACGCGCCACTGAATCACACCACACACGGTGAGTGAGGGTTTTCAACTACCCGTTTGGCCGGAGAGTTGTATGTTATGCAAGATATTTCAAAATGTAATAAGTAATATTATAATCATAAGATAAAATTGACAGAATGTAAATGAAATTAGACAGGTCAGATAATAATTTGAAGTTAAAAATAATGAAATCAAACAAAAGTTGAAATATATTATGAATATAGTAACATGGTCTCAAATACCACATCATGATCCTATATTTTCTATTGATCAGATATGTCATGTTTATCGCAAGGCGTGTTTGAACTTTTTTGGGGAGTATGCGTTACATTTTAGAGAGCTCCCGGAGTTTAAGTATCGACGCGATTTGCTTGTGCATGTTCTTTTTGACCTTTTTAAGTGTGTTGAGATTTTAGCTAAAAAGAAAGCGCTCGTGAATTTCCTAACTGACTCGTTGAAAGAAAGATCAACACTCAAGCCATTTGACATATTGGTCTTAGGATTGGGGGGGGGGGGCATGTATGTGTGGATCTAACAGACAAACACGAGAAGGCGTGTCAGACCGCTTTAAAAGTTGCTTCATGCAGAGTGGGCAAACACGAGAAGGCGTGTCTTTACAACCAACACGTGTTTATACCACTAGCATTTGATATATTTTATTTTCTCGCACATGATGCCGTTGAGCTACTTGGCATGGTCTAATGGGTCATGCACAGTTTATGACGTCATGATCTATAAATGTAATTTTTTAAACGTCTTGGTTTTGTTATATAAAAAAGAGTAGCAGCACAACTTATTGCTCGTTTGACTTTTATTTTCTTATAAACTTCTTAAATGTTTTAAATATAAATTTAAACTTATGTCATAAAATGGCCTTTTGGTCAAAAGTATATATGTTTTTACAGGTAACATATATAGTTTACTTGTAAATGCAAAACATCTCTAACGTAACTTAGGATATTATTCTTATTTCAAATGTGCGACTTCACCTATTATATTAGGCTTTTACTCATCATTTTAAAAACACATATTCTCTCTAACACTATATATTCTTACCAAAAACCAAAGATAATAATTAGAAAACACACACATATATAAAGATGTGTGTGTATATACTGATATAGTGATATGTGAGAGAGGGGACATCATCTTGTTTGCCCTCCATCCGAAAAATCAAACAATAACGCGGACTAACGGGTAAGCATGCAAATCTATCGCCCGATCCAAAAACTAAAAACAAGACAGTCTTTTAATTCAAGTTATCTTTTTCTTTTATTGTAAACGAGTTGTGTGACCCCCCCTGCGTCGCCGCGGGGTTGAAACTGTAGACTAAGTTATAGTAAAAATTCATAAAAGAGCTATTTAGCTAAATGAACTTTGTAAAGTCTTGATGAAAGTAAAGAATTATAATTACGTTATAAAAAAATAGAAAGAAAAGGATATGTGCATATGAATAATCAGAAACAATTTAGCATTTATTGAGTTTTCAAATTTAATAAACAGCACATGAAGTTCTTAATAGGAAACCAAAATTGTGTGGAAACACGAAAGTGAACATAAACCAAAAGTGGTAGCAAGTAAGAAAACATACTAAAAACTAACCTCCAAAGAGAAGACAGAAGAAACCTGCAAACGAAAAGGAAAGTAAAAAGAATATGCACAATTATATACAAAAAAAAATATAGATATTGCTTATGAAACAACAATAAAATAGACAACAAATACATTCAACTATCCGTAACAAACACAAAGCGAAAAGGGAATGCATTCATGGATAGTCAAAATACACTTTTGATACTTTAAGTTATTTGCATGAAGAGGTGAAAATACACTTTCTATTTTCTCAAATTTGCAAGTTTAAACAACATACATGAAAATCTGCGTTTGTTTGCAAGTGTTAAATAAACATCGCACTTTTAGGTTTCTAAACTATAGAAACTGACCCATAACTCTGTAAACGTACAGTAAAATATTGTATGTTTCACCTGAGTTCTTTGATGTACAGCCACGTTAGAAAGCCCCTTCTTCTTGTATCACCTGCACATGAAACAAAAGAAAACTGAATCGGGAAACCTTTAGAACACCACAGATGGCACTGCAACATCAAAATTGAACATTAGAAAGGCAAAACAGAATAATTCTTGATAAAAATAAATGATACTAAACCACACTAACTGCGCTATAAAAGCAAGGCACACTACCTGAATTGGTGCAGGAGCCATAGTGTTCCCATCCATGGATATAACACCGTGCAAAGGACCCACATATCTTCTAATTGTTTTATGATCTTGATTTTTTTTTAATCATGTTAGTAAAGTAAAAAATAGACTTTCTTAAGCTTACCACATCAACATGTTCATTCAAAATGGTAGCCTTTTCGTTATTCATTGTTCAAAGCATGCTTCAACATTGGAAGGAATCAGTATGCAAGAAAAAACACTCAGAGACTATTAATCAAATTAAGCTACTAAGTTTTAAAGATAATCTATCTTTCTAAATCGCTAAAGCATGTTTTCTCGTATAAAAGTGCTCCTGATCTACAAAAAGACACAGCAATACATTCTCTCTTCCAAGTTTCAAAAACTTATAAAGTGAAAAACTAAAATTTTCTTAATACTTCCATTTGATTATGATATTTCTAAAAAGTCAAGTGCATTGAATGTAAGAGACAGTCACTTTGATGTCATAATTTTTATTTAAAAGGAAAAAAAAGCATGCTCATTGTTTGGCCTAGATAAGCCAGTGACCATTTGACCGAGTACACAAAGAAAGAAAGAAAAAACTAAATTATGACATTGGACGACTTATCTGCTTCCTAACAGGATGTAATATCTTTTATATAAGCTGAGACGCTTTTGAACCAATCACTTTCAAAGTTCGAAGTCTCCCCTTAAGTGAACTACATTTAACAGATGCAAAACTCTCATTAACAGATTTGAATGTATATAAATGCAACAGATTTTAGGTGCGGTTATTTAAACATATAATCTTAAAAAGAAAAGAATAAAGAAAATGTACCATTCTTATTTGCGCCTCCAACTTCTTGGCCTCTGTCAACACCAAAGGTCCTTCAAGTGACCGGTTTCCTTTCTTGTAGTATCTCATTGTCACAGGGAGTACATAAGCATCATCAAATAGTACTAATGTACTTAGAGGTATAAACAAAAAAGAAAACCATTAGTCTCAGATAATTTAGAGGTATAAACAAAAAAGAAAACCATTAGTCTCAGATAATCCTTAGACACTAATCATTATTTAAAAATTCAAATATAGGCAATTCTTTCTGAATATTAAAACCAGAAAATGAAAAGCAGGCACATAAAGAGAGATGCACATGATAGTAAAAAAGCAATAACTACTTTCGCTAGACTTGAGACAAATCGTCAAAATCCAAAAACTACTTCCATTACATTTTTGTTCATTTCAAAATCCAAAAACTGCTACCGTAGATGCAAACCGTCAATAGAACAAATAATTTCTTTTCTAGACTCAGTTAAGAATCATCACAGCCCCCTTTGTAAGCAGCATCATCGATAGTAAAAAACATATAGAATTATAGACACTTTAGTTAAAGAAAATTCTTTATCCATCAACACCAAATTGAACAACAGATGGGACCAAATTAATAACCGATGTATACCAAGCTCGAGACAATTAAAAACTTACCAAGCAACCTGCAATTGAACATCAGACGACTGAAACAGTTAACAATACAAAAGCAGATAACAACATCAACCGTAAAGCAACCGAAATTAGAGAATACCTACAATTTGGGGAATTTTAATAATTAGGTGAGCATTTCATGTTATTGTTGTGATTATAAAACACACCAATAAATTTACCTGTCTGGAATAATTAGAGCATGCGACGATATGCACATGAAACCAATAGCAACCAGAATCATAACAGTACGATTACGATCCTGTACCTGCCAGACTAAAGTAAAAGAATCCAATGTAAAGCATTAAATCAAACTGCCATAATCACAGAAAACTAAACCGTAATCTACTAATAAATTTATGTTCCATACAAAGCAAATAAAGTATCATGCCTTTAGCATGATGATTCCGTCTCTAATTTGCTAATTGGATTTGCTCATTCATTGGATACAAAAGAAGAAAAGCAGAAGCATTTAAGTAAGAATATTTTGTCTTAGTAATATACATAAGATAAAAGGCCTATAGCATAATCAGATGTTACATAAGTAAAAGAAATGTTACCCAAAATTATAATCAAATGTTACATAAGTAAAAGAAATGTTACCCAAAATTAATTGCCGTTGTAATTTTAACCTCACAAATAGTGGGTTGCCCCTTTACCATTACCGATGACAACAAAGAAGCGTCATGACCTTCGAATCTTGCTTTGATTTGCTCGAAATACCATATCTTCTAAGGGCTCACACATGCAAACCGTCATCACATTCCGTTTTTCATATTTGTTTCTGATTCTCTTCGCAAATTCTAAAGTATTCATTAGCTGGAAACATATATTTAGTTGATCGCCAAACAACTGAAACTCTAGTGGTAACAAATTAGCCGATGCCGAAACTGTAGCGGCCACCAAACCAATTAAAATTTCAATTAAGCTTACTTGAATACATTCAATTGATAGCCGAGTTAGATAATATGAGGTGCATAATAAATTGTAGATCATGTATATGGAACATACAGCAACCAATTTTTCATTTTGAAATAATTAGGCTTAGAAAATCATCATCATAGCCATTCAATCATAGCCATTCAAGCTCAACAGATAAATAATTTCGTTTAGGAACATAAGGCTCAGAAAATCATCATCATAGCCATTCAAGCTCAACAGATAAATGATTTCGTTTTGGAACATTAAGGCTCAGAAAATCATCATCATAGCCATTCAAGCTCAACAGATAATTTTTAGCAACTATATGATAACAATTATTTTTCAACCTGAAACATTTAGGCTCAGAAAATCATTATCATAGACATTCAAGCTCAAAAAAGAAATGATTTTGTTTGGGAACGTTAAGGCTCAGAAAATTATCATCATAGCCATTCGAGCTCAACAGATAATTTTTAACGGCTATGTAACCGAGATTCTTTAATAAGAATGGCTGCCATTTAAAAGCTCGACGATCTTGCAAAATGCTACCATTTGAAGGCTCAGACCATCAATCAAAATCCAAAATCCAAAGAGAACATAAATTTAGATGGCTGCAAAAAAAGTATTGCCCCGCCAACAAAAACAAACGTTCTCTTTTTTATTTGTAATTTCAGGATGAACATCATAGCGAAAATCACCACAGTAACTATCAAAAGTCACTTACCAAAACTCATATCAGAAAAATGGACATCACAGCAAATCTAAGAGATACCGACAATTAAGGGTGCCAAGAAAACTTCAGAAAGGCACACAAAAAATACATACCAGCAAATCTAAAACTTGACCAACAATTAAGGTTGCCATATAAAGATCAGAACCAAAGAGGGCAAACGAATTAATAGCCTTGAAGCCACAAAACCGATACAAACATTTGGGGTTTTTCAGAAACCCTAGATACTTACATAGTAATCTGCAAGACGGAAGAAACAGTCATCGCACGTCGGCGCAAAGGCCACCATCGCAACCTAAACCTGAAAATCAAACGAAGATTAGAGCCATAGCTTCTCCGGTGACCGGATTTCACAAAAACCAACCAACTTCAAGATCAGAAAGAAAGCCAGGAAAGGGGTTAAAAACCCTAGAAAAGACCAAACCGCCGTCAAACCACACCCTTTCAGGCTTCTCAACCAACGAAACCCTAGACGCCGGAGGAAATGCACACCGGCGGCGACACACCGGGGCACAACCAGAGTGATGAACTCATCTTTCAAAGATCGACGGCCGCTAAGCCCCGCCGATTCGACGGAGCAACACCTGAACGGCAGCCGCTACGACGTCGATATCCGAGGCCGGAAGCGTCAGCAACTCGCCTCCGTAGAGAGAGAGCAGACAGACAGAAGCGGCCGGTCATGCCGTCGCAACGATCGGAAACGAACCGCGTAAATACTGCTCAGCATCTCCCGGCGGCGAATTTGTAAGAGAGATAAAGCAAAAATCTCAGCACAAATCTGAGAGATAAAGCACAAATCTCAGATCGGAAAGACAGCCCACATCAAGAAAAGAAAATAGACACGCGTAATCAAGAGAGGCACACAGAAAGGAAAACAGCGTGCCACTGACATAGATGTTTTAAGGGGTATAAAGTGTCAAACCCACAAAGTCTTGTGGCCAAACTCTGAGAAACAAAAACTCTCCTATTCACTTACAATTTGTAATGTATATTTATATAATAATGGGAAAAGAGTTGTAGGAGAATGATATGGAAAACACAATGACAAAGATTATAACTACTGTAGAATGCTACAACATAAATGGAAATTCTCTTTCTCTGCCAACCCTACTTTTCATCAATTTATAGATATTAGTTTGCATACTTTTTTAATGGCAATTGGCCGCCGGGTTTTCAAAAGAAAATTCGTACATCAATCACAAGTACATCTTTAATTCACCAATATGAGAGAAAACCCATAACTATAGCAAAATCACTCAAGTACATCTTTAATTCATCAGTGTAGGAGAAAACCCATAACTATAGCAAAATCACCCAAAGTCAGAATAGTAAATGTGATCTAAAGACCCTAATTTTAAGCCCCGTTTTTCAAGTCATTAAACCAAGATGATCTATTTCATATCTATTTATGCCACCTATCATAACTTTTGAACTGTGATGTACTAACCTCTTTGTTTATTAAAAAAAATTAATGCAATAAGCGTGGCTAGAGTCAGGCGTCAAATCTTTAGAACGGGATTGAGTTAACAGTACTCACTGGCAAAAACATCGTTTTGTAACCTTTTTTATCGCTAGATTTTGTCTTTACAGAGTGACCTGTTGGAATATATATTTATCTAACATATATATTTTTTCGTATATATATATATACATATATATATATATATATATATATAAATATATTATATGGCCTTAATCATTTATCTTAATTAATCAATTACCTAATTAACCCTATCAGACATTTATTTGATGGGCGTAATTGTCTTTTATGATAAAATTAGGGTTTCTCCTTTGGTGTATAAATACATAACTTATATCAGAGGTTAAGGTTAATCACCACCTATTATTTTCGTATCCCTCCTCTTCTATCTCTCTCTAAATTTGCAGACCTCCTACGACTTCCATCCTCATCATACACCATAAACGGGAACCCAATCAAGAATATGATGAACAATCTGACTGCTGCTGATTTCAACCAGATAACTACAGGTAATCTTATATTTATTATATGTTTTATATATCTAACGATTCAGGATTCGATCAACATGACCATCCCGACATTAGGAAATATTGTGAAGGAGTACACCTTCAAAATTTATTAGAAACATGCTAAAATGAGAACTCTAATGTTTTTTGAAAACTTTTTTGTTTAAAAGTTTGTAAAAAAAAATAGTTTTTGCAATTTAACTATAAAAAAAGTTATCAATAAATTTTGAAAAATTGGATTCTAATAATCTCAAATATTGTCTATTGACCGAAAATAATTCATACTTCATTTTTTCTCTACAATGAACCATTTTTTTTTAAATTGGAAATTAACATACTGGCATTAACCGCCTTTAAAAAATATAACGGGCGTTAAAATATTTTTCTTTTTTATGACTGGGCATCAAGGTGACGTCTTATGGGATATTATACACATTATAGGGTAATCAAATACAGAATAGTACGATCGTAAACAAACACAACCCATTTTACTCTCTTGATTGTATTACGTAAAAGTCTCTTATGCATAATGTACAATTTTTTTTATTGCACAATGCACAAACTTCTTAAGACTCTCAATTAATGAGTTTCTTTTTGTTTTTATTATTATATTTTTTTCTTTTGTTTTTCTAGTTTGTTTTTTTCTTTATCTTTTTGGGTTTTGTTTGTTTTTGTTTTTTATCCGAGTTCAACGAGTTTAGCAAATGAGTTGGTGGTGACATAGATATAGTCGTATAACATAGATTTTTCTATTATTATCCGAGCTCAATGAGTTTAGCAAATGAGTTGATGATTTTAATTTTAGTTTCACATTGTTCCTTTCAGGTATCTAATTGTTTGTAGTATTATATTTAACTTAACCAAACTTTTAATTTTAACATTGTTAAGTTGTTTATTTTTCTTCATTTTATTTTTCTTTATGTTGCGTTTTAACAATACAACAAGTTGGACGACCCGCGCGTTGCCGCGGAGCCGTCCCATTTAAAAAGGGCGATTAGCGAAAGATGTAATAATCTACAAAAGCTGGTATATACCAAAAGATGTAACTTGCTTTAGTTGTCTCATACATATTGATTTTATGATAGTATAAAATATATCAAGTGTATCTCATATTTACATACATTATTGAAAACTTGGGATCACTTGTGGTGGTTCATCACTGAGTCTCCAAAAGGATATTGAGACTACATATGTGCTTCCCATTTTTACATACACTATTGAAACCTTAAACTGCAATTACAAAACAACAACAAAGTAAATAATTTAAAAGAAAGTCAAGTGCAACACTCAAAGCAAAATAGATATGCAATTAGTATAGCTACACCAAAACACACCAAAACAAAAACAAAAAAAAACAAAAAAAAAACAAAACAAAAAATGGATTTGTAAAGGGAAGCTTACCTGTTCATGTCTAGCAATACCTGTTTGCAAAATCATCAAACATATAAGGTAAAAAAATCAAAGTTGACCTGAACTTCTGAGCACAATTATGACAATCTGCAAAAGAACAAATATATGTGTAAGAACTATAATTTAGGAATCAAAATGACAACAAAATTTTATATCACTAAAGAGTGAACTCATAAAAATAAAAGCAAACGGAAAAAGTTTACAAAGGCATTCACAATTCAGAATCATGCATAACCTCATATGTTTACATAATGAGGTTCTATAAACCTCAAAACGGGTACACGAAAACAAAAACGACAGAGCCAAGGTGACCGGAAAGTAGCCTCATCCCAAAACCCCAAAGCCATAAGAAAACAGAGAGTGTTCACCTGTGAAAGAAAGCACCGCAAAGGAACCATCACGGCTTGAGAATGTAGCAACAACGTCGTTTCAAAAGAGAGAGGCCTTTTAACGACAATAATGCATTTTTTGACTGGAACAAAACATAGTAATCAGAAATATTTCCAAAATATAAAACTTGTTAACTAAAGAAAAACATACCTTCCCAAGTAAAACAATTGGAAGGGGAGTTCCAGGAGTGGTTGGACTGATAAGAGCATGCAAATCATTGACAAACTGAAAATACGATTTCAAAATAAAAACAGATTCATTATTTGATTATTTCACATTTTCTGCGTTGAACCATTTGGAGAAAAGTTAATAATTTATATATAATCATACCTTAAAAAGACGGAAAACTTTCCTTGCCAAGCTAGTTGACTTGTCAACATTTTGGGCAGTGCCCGAATCACCGTTACTCACGAACTTAGACCCAAGTTGGAGTCAACAACAAAGCAAGGAATTAATATATACTAAAACAAATTTATTTGTTATCGAATAGAACACTAATTTCACGAACTTTATCCGAAAGAGAACCTTCCATTACATGATTAAGGATACATAAAGGAAAAACATGAATTAGAAGTTGGTATGTTCTCTCTGACGACAATTGCAACCAAAGATTTGTACTAATGGCCCGCTAAGAATTAACAATGACCGTAGTATTATGTAGCAAAGTAAAACAAACTTCTAACGTATACTTTCAGATAAATGTTTGACAAAGATCTGATCCTACTCATCAACATGTAATTTAATAGGCATCATGTTTAAACCATGGAGATGCCTCAAGGTCAATAATTTACAGCTCCAAAAGGTAAAAGTATGTATATATAAATATCAGCATCATGAGAGTGCCAAATCAAATTCTATCAAATACTTATGCCGATTTCACTCTATTAGGAACGGTAATATGACATTGAAGAATTGAACAGATTATAAAGCCTATTAAGATAAACATTTTCCTAATAAGAATACACATTATGATACAATTAATTAAAGCTCATGGCTATGGTACATGATCATAAACAAATAACTACCCAATGTACTATCAATTAAAGAGTACGTACAGAGTAGGTGTGGTTACATAACTCTTACTCAGTTAGAACCATATCCATATAGATTACAATTTACAAAACACCAAAATCCAAAGGTGTAAACTTTACTAAGTTTATCTATATTAGATCATTAATCAACTAACAATCTGAAAACTATATACAGAGTAAGATAATAAACATATTGAAAAAGTAAATAATTTAATCACCTCTTTCGTTGCAGTTGCAGATGAGTAATTTCCCAAAGATATTGCCAGACCCAATCCATCTTCTGCCAAAAATTATCCTCAAACCTTGATCACGTTCACATCAAAAAATAAAATCAATATCCAAAACGCAACCACCATGACCAGAAAAGGGTAAAAGTCAATATATTTAGAAAGCAAAAAAGAAGATTAGATGGGTACTGTATGTATTCTGCCGAAAACAAACCTATAGCAGAGATCGAAATCTAAAGACTGAAGACAAACCTTCTCTACGAAGATAAATCGAAACCCAAATCATTGAAGCCTTGATGAGAAGAACTGATAGTCGCCAAAATAGTCATTGTCTGCCGCCGTCTCGAGCCAAAACCATCACCGCTCCTCACCAACGATCTTCGCCGCGTCTTCTTCAGAAGCTTCTCCATCTCTGAATAGTAATTGATATATATAGTTATATGAGATTAGGGTTAAGAGGTAGACGAATAACATAATCTATGCAATCTGCATCCCCAAATCAAATACCCAAAACCCTAACAAACATAATAAATCAATTAAGAATCCCAATATCCCATCACATGTTAACAACCCTGAAAGAAAGATGGAAAGATTAAAAAAAACTAACCTCTGTAGTGTTTGATTTCTACTGAGTGGAGACGATTTGCGTGAGGAAGAAACGAAGCAGCACGGATTTGACTTTTGAATACACTACATCTTACTATTCCTAAATAAATGGAAAGGATTTCACTTACCTAGACATCAATAACGTAGACGGAGGAAAGATGCGGACTACGATGAAGCAATTGAAACCGAGTTCGAGAGATAACTCTGTTGGAAACTTGGAACTGTAGTAGACATTGATGGGGTTGCTCACCTGCTCGCTCAATCGATATGAAGTAAAAAGCTATGGAGTTTCTAATTACAATTGTGCCATGACACACAATACCCTCAAAGTTTCACTAAATTACAACCATGCCACTGACCACTGTTGATGAACAGTGGCGGCGCTTTAGGTGGTTGTACTATAAGCTTGGGGGGTGGTACAATATGTTGTAATTTGTATATATAGGTTAATTGTTTTAAATACATGTGTTATCTCCGTAACGTGTACTGCTAGAGTCAACCTAGCACCCGAACTATACCTGAGACGATGGCATGAAGCTGCGAGAATGCTGGAAAGTCTTCCACACCATAAGCCAGTTTTGTTGTGTTTTTTGGTGTATCTAAACAGACTCGAATCCCTCTATTTCTAGAGATGGAGGAGCACTTCGCAACTGATCAGTCAATGAATTTAATGCCTCAGTTAAGTCATTCGAAACTGATCAGTAACTCCTAGTCAATGAAGTTAACGCTTGAGTAACTCATTCGAAACTAATGAATCAAACTGTAACTGATCAGGAATTCAAGGGTCAAGTTGTTTCGGAAGAACCACCTCCGGAGTATCCATGAGTCTGGGAGAACTGGTCTTAAACAACTATTCCGGTAGCACCTCACGAAACCTGATTCCGAAGGAACTGGTCCTGATCAACCTAAAAATACTAAGGCGCCTCTCAAGCGGTTGGCGGCGATGCGAGCGTGTGAAGTGTGCCATCAAAATGTCATAATACCCATGCCACGATCAACGTGCGAATGCGAGTTGGGGGTGCGTCTACAGGCGTGCAGACATAAACCCTGAAAACTGTTTGTTTTCTTTTAATGAAGATCCTAAATGAGTTTAAAATTTCTTAAAAAAACGTACATCCTTCGCCTTATTTCATCTTCACAATCCCTAACAAAACCTTAAAAAAAGATGTGCGCCCCTCCTTCGTCCAATCCACTCCACCCTTCCAATACTGCTCCCCCCCCCCCCCTTTGAACCGTCGCCGCCACCGGCCACCCTGCGCTGCCTACGACGGTCACATTGCGCCACCCTACGACAAGTTAGTTTTCTTCTTATTTCTTCTTGTTCTCACGACTCAAGAGTTAAAACCCTAATTTAGGTTCTACCAACTTCACTTTTGATGTCTGAATCAAGTTCACATTATTTAGATATTACTATTTTGACATATATTAGGTTAACCATTTATAACTTGGGATTATAAAAATCTATTCATGAAATTAGGTTCTACATCATAAGAAAACTTACTTTTTTTTCCTTCTTTCTCCTTTGATTATTTATAATTTGTTTGAAGAATGAAGATTAATGTTGAATTTGATGCAACTACGAAATCAAATAGCACAAAAATTAATGCAAACAATGTACTTTGAGTTTATTTTACTTTGTTTATTATATGTTAGATAAGTTTAACAATTACATATTTTCAGTTTTTACAGACAATATTAACTATTAAGTGTACAAAACAACTAGTCTTATATTTTCAGATTGCAGACATTCACACCATCCTCAACTGCAATTTGATTTTAACTAATCAGATAAAATAAGATTGCAAACAGTTTTTATCTGCAAAATAAACATCCTCATAAACTTTTCATACATTTTTTCAATTTAAGACGAAAACAGCAATTTGGGTAAAACTGTAAGAACAATTTCAAAATTTTGGTTGCTACTTGCTAGAGTACTGAAATTTATTTTCGGTGGTTCTATACAGACACCCCAAAAATACAAGTTAACACCCCAAACCGGGGCTGATCGCCTAAACCGGACCGGTTCGAATGCGGACAAAAATCAAACCGGGGCTGTTCGGCCAAACCGGCCCGGTTTGAATTTTTTTTTTTTTTACCAAACCTGATATTTTATGAGGAGTGGTGATATTTATGTGGCAATTACACGAAAAAAAGTTACAACCTTTCATCCTTTGTGTTGATATTATAATTATAATTAGTTTATAAAAAAGGTTGGTTTGGTTGAGTTGTTTAATTAACCTGATATTTCACCGAGTTCCGTTTAAGTTATAGAATTATTTGACAAAGAAATTGTTATACTATAAAAAATGAGTAAATAAATGTTGTAAAAAAAGTACAAACGGTTAATATTTTTAAAAAATGACCTTTTTTTTAATTTAAACTTTGTATTTTGTATGAGGGCTATTAAAAAAATACCAATTCAGAAAAGAAAAAAAAAGGAAAAACAAACCGGGCCGGTTTGTACGAAAAGCCCCGGTTTAAACCTCGTATTCTGGGTTCTGACGTGAAATGACTTTTTTGTTTTTTTCGAACCGTGCCTGTTCGCCCAATCAGCCTCGATTTAGGGTATGAAATTTGGAGATGGGTGTCTGTACAGCAAGTCCCTTTATTTTTTGCTAAAAAATAAAAAGTTAAGCTTCGTAGCCGTGCTTAACGCGTTAACACGTGTCGCAATACTATTGGTTTAAACAAGTAGAAGCTCTCTCTCATTGGTTAGATTTTCCCACTTCCACGTCGAAAGCGAAGATTTTGATTCCAAACTCCGAAGTATTTCTATTCCCAGATCTTTACTCTGCTTGTAATTCCCCAATCAACCCGTTTGAGAGTCGCATCACTTCCTAATTCGGATCCTATAGATTTCGATCTCATTGGATTGTCCTCCATGGCGCATTGCAGATCGAAACTCTTCTTCCTCGTCTATCTATCGATCTTACTGATTGCTAATGCCGCGTAAGTCGTTGTTTCATGATTTCATCTGTATCTTCGTCTGCATACTTGCTTGTTGTTAATTTGATTGATTGATTGCTACAGGAAAAGTTACTACGATATACTTCAAGTTCCGAAGGGTGCGTCAGACGATCAGATTAAGCGGTCGTATAGAAAGCTCGCGTTGAAATATCATCCTGATAAGAATCAAGGAAATGAAGATGCTGACAGAAAATTTGCTGAAATTAACAACGGTACTTGTTTCGTTTATGCATTTTGTATTTCCAGTGAATGTGAATTGTGAAACTAAGACGTTTTGTGCGTTGGCAGCTTATGAAGTGTTGTCGAACAGTGAGAAGAGGAGTATTTATGACCGATACGGTGAAGAAGGTCTGAAGCAGCATGCTGCTGGTGGTGGAGGGGGTGGGGGAATGGATATTCAGGACATATTTAAATCGTAAGATTTTGCATTCAATTTTTTCCGATTCTCCATGAAGAAACATAATTTCAACTTAGCCATAGTTCCTTGTGTATGTTTGTTCTTGGTTGTGTAGATATACATAATTTCAACTATAGCAATTAGTAAATTGTTTGCAAATGATAACATGTATTTGCCTGATGTCAGCTAGACTTAGTCTTATGGTGGTTCCCAGATTGGTGGATTAGCAGTTAGCATTAAGGAAAATCATAGATTGGTGTATGTCTTGTTTCAAAAGAATGCTTTATTCAATAGGAGTGTACTTTCAAAATTGCGAGTAGTACCCACACTTTAGGGTAGGAAGACCTTAATCTTATTTCGTTCTAGCTCGTTAAGGAAATTTGTTTCAATGTGGGTGCTAGGAGTCCTAAGGGGACATCCTAGTGGTTAAGGGGTGTGTCCCATAACCAAAAGGTTGGGGGTCCAAATCCTGCAAAGTGCAGGTTATGGTGTATATACTCTAGAAGCTTACAAGATGAGCTATGATAGATGAGTACGTAATACTCAGAGAACTTTATTTGCACTCAAAGCTAGTCATGGGACTGTGTTATGAACTAAGGAATTGCTTTGCGTGACTTATCTTATCTGACCACATTTAGTGGACTCTAGGTTTTTTTCTTGAACATTTACAACTGTTCTTGACTGGTGCTAAGTCTGAAGTTCACTTTTTTGGTGGTTTTATAAGTTTTTCATTGCATTATCCGTGTTATCTTATTACTTATATATGTAAATCCACAAACGGAGTAAGAAACTAAGAGCTAGTTAAAGCAAAAATTTCTTCAGCAAGTTTGAATGTCAAGCATGAGATACTATGTACACAGTCTTGGAAAGAAACCACCCCAGCTGACAAAACTAACAGCTTTTGGTCTGGGGCATTACACCTATATTGAACTCATGCTACCTATTGTAGTCCCTTTATTTAAGCAACTATCTTCTGCCTCAAGTATCCTTCTGTATTTAGAATTAAAAACTTATAATTTCGGTATTTTTCTTTTTATCTCTTGGCTATAACTATGGTGACACTTTGTTATTTGTTTTCTCACTAGAAGGATATTTGTCAACTGGTCAAATAAGTAGGATCCTGTAATCTTTTTCCTGGGAAGGTTTTTGACTTTTCTTGTAGTGTTCTGCTAACTATAGCCCTTAAGGGCTTGGTTAAGAGGTAATTTTACATTAGCACTACGAGGTGGTTGTTTGTAAGCAATGATTTCATCTGATTATAATCATTTGGTGTTTATGATATCCCCTTTTAGTTGATTATCATCTAATCAAACTAATCTGGTGTTTGGAAGATACACTCTTAAGTCTTAATCATATCCCCTTGGGGCTATGATAGGAAAGCTAGTTTTATTAGCATTTTTCTTTCTTTTTAAGTGGTAACAAGAGACTTCAATATGGCCCATAACTGCTACGCAGGACATCAAGTTAGTTTCGACATTTTAGCTTCTTTATATGGCAGAACTGCTGGAGCTGATTGGCAGAATGAATGTTATCCCTGCTATGGATATCAATGGAATATCTCATATTATTCGAGATGTTTCCTTTTATTGGCAGGGTTTCAATTAAGTATTTTGTTGGGCCATTGACAATTTGTCATCATTACATGATTTTACGGCACTAGTTTTGGTTCACAAATCCCCCCAATTCTATCATCATTGAAGAGTATTTTAGGCATGTATCCGTCATTTTATGGAATGATTGGGATTTGGGATTTGCTTATACTTGTTGAAATAATCAGATAAGCAATCTGAAATAAGCGATACCCAAACTGCTTATTTCCTCACATTTAATCAGATAAGCATTTTAGATCCCCAAATACCCTCAAACTGCTTATCTGCAATATCAAAACATATAATCAGATAAAACAAAAAAACAAATCCAATAAAACTAAACTCACCGAGTAGGGTCTGGGGAGGGTGAGATAATTATCACATAGGATAACGAGCATCCCCCCCCCCCCCCCCCCCACACACACACACACACACACACACAACCAAACATAAAAACACATTCATACAAGACCGCTGTTTTTGAAGTTTACATAAAAATTGTTTTTGTCATATAGTTTTTCTATACTTATTAAATTGGAATCTGTGAAAAAATGTTATTACACACCACACCGCAGTTGGAAAATAGCTTTTCATGGAACTATAAATTTTCTGGCAGGATTATTTTGCTGACTTCATGCCACACTTGTACACTTAGGATATACTTCTGCTTTTACTGTTGCATTAAAAAAATTACTATTGCATTAAAAAGGTAATATTTGCTAATTTTGCACTTCGCAGGTTTTTTGGTGGTGGAGGAGACCAACAGGAGGAGGAGAGAGTGGCAAAAGGTGATGATGTAATTGTTGACTTGGATGCATCGTTGGAGGATTTGTACATGGGAGGGACATTAAAGGTATGAAAACTTCAATGACTAAATTACAAAGCTAAATAAAACCATAAAGCATCAAATCGGGTACAGGCTAGTTTTTCTCTTTTTCTTGTTACCCCTCTGATTTTTTTTTTCTACAAAACTGTTGGTTTTAATCAGGTGTGGAGGGAGAAGAACATTTTAAAACCTGCTCCAGGAAAAAGAAACTGCAACTGTAGAAACGAGGTTTATCACAGACAAATTGGTCCGGGGATGTTCCAACAGATGACAGAGCAGGTATCTATTATTCTGTCATATGAATTCCTATGAAAACTAATCATTAAATACTAATATGATTGTACTCATACAATTATTTATACATATGTTTCTATAGGTCTGTGAGAAGTGCCCTAATGTTAAGTATGAAAGGGAAGGGAACTTTATCACTGTGGATATTGAGAAAGGAATGCAAGATGGGCAAGTAAGCTGTTATAACGTTGCTGATAATTTACCAGTTTTAAATAAAACATTATATGGCTAGAAATTTGATGTTGAAAATGGCTCTACCCTTCCCAGGAAGTGGTCTTTTATGAAGAAGGTGAACCAATTATAGATGGTGAAGCTGGAGATCTGAAGGTTTGTTTGCTGTTATTGACGGATAGATTAGTTTTATAGTAGATCTATTGTCTTATTGGTGATTGTAAATCTCAAACTTTTGTGCAGTTTCGGATTCGTACAGCACCACATGACAGGTTTAGGAGAGAAGGCAATAACCTTCATGCAACTGCCACAATTACTTTGGTAATCTTTTTTTATTTAGTTTTACGTCATGTAAATACATTTTGGTGGCATAGAATCAGTGAGATAATATTGCTTTGTGTGCATTACCTTGCTTTTTTAGGCTCAAGCACTTGTTGGGTTCGAGAAGACCATTACACATCTTGATGAGCATCTAGTGAAGATTGGCACACAGGTTATAATTTTGTCTAGGCAATTATTTATTTGAGAAACCATAATACTATGCATATATACATATATAGAGGATGATTCAAATGAGAACCATTAGATTATTAGAACCAAAGAAACCACTTTTTGGCCCTGATTAACTGTTCACTTCATTAATTGTGATCACAACCTCCTTCCCGTCCACTCATTGTCCATGATCAATGGCAAAAACTTGTTTACTTAGCTCCTAATTATTTAGCAGTTCATATTTTAACTTGCCATACACACACACACACATATATATACATATACATATATTGTAGTTACTAGGAATTTAATGACGTATTTTTAGTCATTACGGGTAGAATAGGAAATTAACATTTTTTTAAACCAACCATTATGAAAACAAAATTCCTAGGATTACTCTTTTATGTTTCCTCTATATCTTTCTCTAACAAAAAATTAGATACAGTAATATTTCATGGGAGAATTTAAAGGAAAACAAATAAGAACAACAAACTTTAACATATGAAGAACATTTACATATATGTTAACAGTTAAATTATACATATGTAAAAAGACCGGAAAAAATATAACCCTTAAATAACATGTATATAATCGAACAAAGAGACATGATTGACAAATTACAACTATAAGAAGAGTACCATGAATATTTTATATTTGTATTATAGTTACATACATGTAAATGGTTATTTTACACATACGTAGAATATTACATGTATGTGAATCACTGATCTACATATATAGAGAACTTTTACCTTTATATGTGTAAATAGTTAATTTACACACAAGTAGAACACTTACATTAGTTACATATATGTAAATATTAACTTACACATAGATAGAGTATTTACATATATGTAAATGGTTAACTTGACCCGGTTTCTGTTCATCCTTATCAACCGATTTCTGGTCCTTGTCTTTATCATTATCCGGTTTCTTCTTTCTATTCATCTTTGTTGCAAAATTCTAACATTCCATTTCCAAAACAAAAATAACAGAATTCATAATTACATATGTGTAATGATATAATAACACAAAATAAAATACATATATACAAACAGAAAGAGATATGTAATAACAAATTCATGTGTTTAATAACATAATAATACAACAGAATTACATGCATGGAATAATATAGTTAGATATATGCAATCTTGAAAGAAATCATGTTCTTGAAACATACCATAATAGAGGGAGGTCCGAATCAGATTAAAATATGATTCAGAATGTTAAAAAGTAATTCTTGTGGATTCAGAATGTTAAAAAGTAATTCTTGTGGTTATTGATTTAACAGTTCTCGTGTGAACCTCTCTCTCGCTCTCCCTATACATACCTATGTATACACATATAAACATTATGTTTGATTTGGTTTGTTGTCAAATGTATAATTCAGGGAATTACTAAACCGAAGGAGGTGAGGAAGTTTAAAGGTGAAGGGATGCCATTGCATTTTAGCAACAAGAAGGGCGATTTGTATGTGACTTTTGAGGTTCTTTTCCCTACATCCTTAACAGATGAACAGAAGACCAAGATCAAAGCCATTCTTGGTTAGTAGTAGCAGCAGTACAATATCCACACTTTCTATTGTAAAATCACAAGACTCCTTGTTTAGATCCATCTTTCATTATTTTCTAATATTAGTTACTTTACGCTTTCTTGTAAGCACCCGACACCAAATTTTGAGAATGTGATCCGTCCATGACATGTCTTCGCAAGTAAAATGCCGATTTGATGTATTTATTAGCGGAGTTGGAAGATAATGTCTAACTTAAGTTACTCTTGTAGCCTTTTTATATGAATTCTGTGTCGCTAAACAGTAAAGATGTGTTCTATCTTGTAACCTGGTGATCACTTTAGACGTGTGTTTTTATCAACGCTGTGGCACGGATGTACAATTTGCTTGTGCTGATGTGCAGATATACTTTCCTAATGATGTTGTGTTCTTTTTGCTTCGTGTTTTATTCTAAAAGAAGTCGATTAATAAGTAAGTTCTTTATATTTTCATGTTAGAACAACTTTTTTTTTAAAAAAATTAGCCATGAGATACATAACCAAAATCCATCTACTTTTACTTGTGTATTGCACTGTTTTCTTTTTCTGATATATATTATAACTTATGTATGTAACGAAAAATGAAAATTAGGTAGGGTATTTTTACTTTGAAACAACGAGGGCTAACACATAGTTGAGCAAGTAAAATAACGCTGGACAGTTTTTTGAATAGTTTTTGACAACTTGTTAGTTTATTTTACAGCTTGTTTTGGAGAGTTTTTGGCTACTAATTTTATAACCTGCTTTTGATATATTTTTTTTACAGCTTTCGTGTTTCTTTAGCAGCTTGTTTTGGGTTTTAACAACTTATTTTATGGCAGTTTTTGACAGATTTGATGTATAAAGGCCCAAAAAACCAAACTGGACCATACCATTAATGATTCGGTTTAGGTTTGATTTTAATTTCCCACGGCTTGATATTGGTTTTCAATGATAAATAAATCATTACTAACGGTTTGGTTACGGTTTGACCTAAACGGTTTGACCTAAAACCTGAACCGTAAATACCTTTAATTACCTAAGTGTGTGACTTAAAATTGTACTATTTCAATAAACACCAAATATCACTAGACCATCAAGGCATCAACAAGTGGGTTGTCTCATCATATTTTTTATCGTCACATTACTCTTTTAACCTCTGCGTGTAGATAAACCTCTTACTTTGCGTTTGAGGCAAGTACATAAGTTCAATGGTATGGACCTTAGGCGACATGATAAATAGATTTCCCACCAAACGGTTGGCTGAACGTTTAGTTCATTTACATCCCTAATATCATCGACATCATGAAAAATAATGATTTCATAGAAGTTAATTAACCAGGGTTTGAGGTATGATCAAACAAAAGTTCTTGGAACATATTTGGGTAAAATTCAGAAATGTGTTCTTGTATACTCCAATCACAAAGAGGATCAACAGCTACTATTACAATACATGTCCTTAACTATATCCAAAATCTGGATAAATCAATGGTTTCATATTCTAACCTTATTTGACTTGGCAGTCGCCATCATCGTCTTCAGACGATATGTCATCCGGGACGTCATTTGGAACGTTATGCTTGGTGATATATTCCTTCAACATGCTCATACTTTCGCCTTTCACAAAAACCAGTTGTTCCGAAAGAATCCCCTTGCAAGATTCTATAGAACGCGTCTCCGATCCCAGACAAAGTGTTGCTTTGACAGCTGGATTCTTCATGTCCATTGTAACTTCACAACAGATACCTGCACTTCTTCCATAGTCAACAATGAATACTACTAGATTTTAAAGAAATTAGTTAATTAAAATTCTGTTAAATATTGAATTGTAGGAATTCAGAGATTCATGTCACAACCAACAGTAACATATAATACATAGATAACCATGCAGGCTCATATGAGAAAGAAACCACCAACCTAATATGGTTAGGAGAAAGAAGCCGCTTTGCACTTAACTGTGTAACCACCTATGTAGGATCTATGTAACTTAATGAAAAGAGATTTAAACTAAGAAACTGCTCAGGAGATGTTTGACATCTGATTCTGCAGATTAAGAAACACTATAGTACTTCACGGAGGCTAAAACGATTCATTTTGAGCATTTAAAACAATCCATTTTGAGCAGTTATCCTACCAACTCAACTGCCTGTTTTGCCAGGCTGAATTATCACACTTAGGTCTGGATACAAAATGTGTAAATCAGGGCAATGCAGTACCAAATTAGTGCAGGGTATGTTGCTAATGGGCAATTGAAGTTCCCTCTGTTTCCATCTTTATAAACTATTTCTATACTTTTTTGGAACACATTTTCAATCTTAACCCACAATCCTAGCCCCAATACTGAAAATAGCAACTTGTGTCAATAATATGAAAGCAAAAAGCATGTAAAAATGCAAAATTTGAAACTAATCAAAATTTTCTCTGCGTTCTTCTGGATAATCATATTTATTATGGTCGATAAATTAGGGTCTCTTCGACAGCTAACAGGAACCCTAATTTTAGCTAACATAAGTGTTTTTGAGATTGAGAGAGAGAGAGTTGTAATCAATCAAACCCTAGGGTTTTGAGAATTTGAGGGAGCAATCAAACTAACCTGATGCTAACGCCGAATTGCTCCGCCACACTCTTCACCTGCTTCATTTTGGGGCTTCACGTTTATATAGACCCTCGAATTTTACAAAATTGGTGCTTACAGGATTGATAATAGTTTAAAGGAAATTTTGATTTAAACAATTCAAATTTTTTACGGGTTGGAAAAATAATAATCTCATCTTTCAAAATTCCTTCTATTGATTTCGATTTCAGGTTTTACCCTATTTATTTACATTAGAATCGCTGTTAAAAAAGTTAATACCGTTAACTATTTTATGACGTGGCGTCTGATGTGGATAACTTTATGATGGCGTGACGTTTGATGTGGATAACTTTTTGATGACTTGGCGTTTGATGTTGACCCACCCTAAATCTTTGATCTATTTTTTTTCAATCCAAATCTTTGATCCACCATAACTTCTTCAAATCTTAGGCTGTGTTTGGCGCGCCATAAGCTAGCTTATAAGCTAGCTTATCAGCTAGCTTATAAGCTAGCTTATAAGCTAGCTTTTTGACGTTACCAAACGGGGTTTTTTTAATAAGCTAGCTTTTTTTAAAAGCCCCGTTTGGTAACGTCAAAAAGCTAGCTTTTGAAAAGCTAGTTGGAGTAGCTTTTCAACTACTTTTTCAACTAGCTTTTATAATAGTTCCAATTTTACCCTTCCCTAACTTATAAATAAATATCTTTATTTACATTTATGACATATACTTTTATGTCATTTTATATTTTTAAGCTAGTTTATCAGCTAGTTTTTACCAAACGTTATTTTTTATCAGCTACCTTATCAGCTAGCTTATAATTTATTAGATAGCAGCTAGCTTGTCAGCTAGCTTATCAGCTAACAGCTAGCTTATCAGCTAGCAGCTAGCTTTTCAGCTAGTGCGCCAAACACAACCTTAATAAAAATTCAATTTGTAAGTTGCTATGAACTCGTGACAAAAACCAAACATGACTAGATCCATATTGCTTAGTTTTTAAACAGGTTATGATGATGAACAAGAGTATCAAAGTTATGACTTTTTCATGACTTTAGATCAAAATTGAGTATCAATTCCATTGTGTTTGTGCTATTGATCGATTTCAGAAGATTTGACATGTTCTCACGAATCTTTAGCAAGTTACGGAATTGATTTTCATGGAGTTTTGATTAGATTTCAAATTGCACAACTTAATGTTCTTCATGAAGCTTCAACAAGGGAGTCTCTCGTTTCCCATGGCTTCATCTTGAGCTCCAAGCTTGACTTGATCCTTCTGAACGTTAGAGATAAGACTTGGTCATTTTAACATGTGACAAATAGGAAAATTTTTACCGTTAGTATTCAACATGCTAAAATAGTTCAGCATGTTAAACTGTTCAGGATGCTCTTTGTGACCGTTTGGTGATTTGGTCCAGCTGATCTATGAGGAATGAGGATTCACTCCGAGTTCTAGGGTTGGCTGAGCCATTAGGAAAGTTATAGCCTTGACTTGCACACAAAGGCATTGATTATGGTCTTCGTAACCGAACAAGACTTGACTATAGCTAATATCTCAGCATTTCTTCCGGGTCCTCTGTTGACTAAGTCATTGTGAACGTTGGAGAAGTAACCTAAGTCAAATAACACGTGACAAAAACATTCAAAAGTTAACGTTAGTGATTCAGCATGCTCGAATAGTCTAGCATGCTAGACTGTCAGGATGCCGAGATGGTCCCAAGATGCTGAATCAGAATTTTGACCCATAACAGTAAGCATCGGTCAGGGGCGGAACTAGAATTTTTTTTGAGAAGGTCCACAATTTTCTTATACAAAGTAACTATTTTTAGATATTTCAGTTTTATAGAAACATACATAAAATTTTTTGGTTCGGATCCGGTTGGTCACATAAGACAAAAACGACACAAAAACAAAGGAAATATGGTCATTATAATTTAAATAATATTAGAAAAAAACAAGAATGATACAAAATTTTAATAAAAAGTATGATAGAATTAAAGAAATCATAATGATCAACTCATTTAATTACATTAAATTAATAATACAAAAAATGGAAAACATGGAATACCATAGCAATTATTGAGAGAGGTTCAAATGAGAAGTTTGTTTTGGGTAAGAAGGATAAGAAGGAATTTCAGCCATTGGATCTTTGATCTAATAAAAAAGGAAGCAAGGGTATTTTAGTCTTAGCCACTTTTGTTGACTTTTTACCCACTTCCCCCATTTTTTTCAAACCTTCATAACTTTCACATACGACATTATTTTTTAAAAAAAATTACACCATAAAAACGAGCATTTTTTTGTCTTTAAAACGCGTATAGTATTGCTATATAAAAAATAAAAAAAAATTATTCTTTCAATTTTTGACACAATGTTCAGGTCATTGTGTCATTGTGTCAAAATGTTCAGATCATTGTGTCATTGTGTCGTCGTGTCAAAAATATATATAGTGTTGCTATATATAAAAATAAATACTCTATCGGTTTTTGGCACCATATGAAACAATGATCTAACCATTTTGACACAATGTTCAGGTCATTGTGTCAAAATGTTCAGATCATTGTGTCATTGTGTCATCGTGTCAAAAATATATATAGTGTTGCTATATATAAAAATAAACTCATTCGGTTTTTGGCACCATATGAAACAATGATCTAACCATTTTGACACAATGTTCAGGTCATTGTGTCAAAATGTTCAGATCATTGTGTCATTGTGTCGTCGTGTCAAAAATATATATAGTGTTGCTATATATAAAATTAAATACTCTTTCGGTTTTTGGCACCATATGAAACAATGATCTAACCATTTTGACACAATATGACACAATGATCTGAACATTTTTGATACAATATGACACAATGATCTAAACATTTTGACACAATGACACAATGATCTGAACATTTTGATACAATCGAAAGAGTAAAAAAAATTTAATTTTATATATAACAACACTGTACGCGTTTTAAAGATAAAAAAACGCTCGTTATTATGGTGTAATTTTTTTTAAAAAATAATGTCGTATGTAAGAGTTATGAAGGTTTAAAAAATGGGGGGAATTTGATAAAAAGTCAAAAATACCCTTCTGTCTATTGTTTTATTTACCTTTTCTCTCTAATTCTACCCAGGAAAATTTTTGGCCATAGATCTTCATTTAATTGAAGATCTAATGGCTAAGATTCCTTCTTATCCTTCTTATTTAAACTAAACTTCTCACAATAACCCCACCCAGCAATTATTAACTCATTTAATTGCATTAAATTAATAATGGAAAAAAAAGGAAAACATGGAAAATGTGAAGGACCAGTCTTGAACCTATGACCTTTTGATATCCAAGGGACTATCTCACCATCAGGTTAAGGGAGAGCTTTGTGTTTAGTTTACCAAACAATGTATTTAATAACTTCCTATCATATAAAAAAAACCATTCATGTAATTTCCATTTTGCGTACGAGGTTGAGGGGTTCACGCGGGACCCCCTAGGCCTGATAGAGGTCCGCCCCTGGCATCGGTGTTACATCATGTAAAGTACTATGGACCATCCATGTAGTTTTTAAAAAGTATGGATCACCAATATAATATGACCAAAGCAGCAAGATCATCCGTTTAATTAACTCTAAAAATATTTAAAGAGAAGAGGAGGGCTCAAACTTGAGAGGAGGGATAACAAAAAGCAAACTACACTAGCTAGCCTATGTGATTATTCTCTACGGAAACTACAAGATATATGCAAACGGTTATATGATATGACTACGGGCCACTATTCACAACTTGGGCTTTTCTATATAGTATAAAACACACACAAAAAAATATTATTCTATACATAAATCTTGGTGGGGTCAGCACTTAACTAACTTCACTTTAAAGCATCTACCACGATGAACCTAAAGAAAGGATGAAAATGAAAGGTAAAGCTGATAGTTGGAATCTTCTTCTTCCTAAATTAGGATATTCTTTTCCTCTGATTACATTATGCTGATTTCTGACTCATCAACCAACACTTCTACTAGTTTTTTCTTCTTTGTGAATGCTCATCTGATCAATCAAAATGGGTTCCAAAGCCGGCTTGGTTCCCATAACCAGAACTTTCCTTTCTTCTTACTATAATCAACATCCATTTCCCCCGATTTCTGACGACGTGTCTCGACTGTCGCAGCAACTACGCAGCCTCTCCATCCATCTGCAGGACACGCCTCTTCCGCTCCCTCAAGGTCCGTATTTCATTCATCAACTTAACTTATTGTTGAATATTGTTGATTTCAGCACTGTAATTGCATATGGGGTGTTTACGGTTCGGCTTAAAACCATGAAACTGTTTGAACCGGTCATCAGTTTGGTGTCACAGTTGGTTTTTTCTAAAACTTTTGGTCGGTTGGTTTTAAAATTTTCAAACTAAAACGAACTGTTTGGTTTACGCTTAAATGGAAACCGAACAGTAAGACTAACATGTAATTTTATTGTTAATTTTTTTTATATCATGTCTACTTAATTAGTTTTTTTTTTTTTTTTTTTTTTGCATTTAGACTTAATTAAGTAACTTTTTAACCAATGATGATTTTTTTTTTTGCATTTAGACTTAATTAAGTAACTTTTTAACCAATGATGATAAAAGTGAAATAATGCGTTACCTTACAGAGACATGTTAAGGTATGTTAAGATCCATTTGAGATTGGTTAACATTTCTAAAAATAGAAGATAAGTTCAACGATAACTTAGTAATGGTTTGGTTTCGATTTTCAATAATGAAAAACGATTCCTAGTGTTTTGACTCACGCTAAAAAGAGGACAATAAACTCCTTTTTTTTAACGATATGTTTGGGCTCGGCGACATTGCTTCTTCATATACACATCTTCAATTCCAGAGGAAACCCGGTTATTTTCGAGAAAACCCGTCTCCAACCCGGAAAGTATTTTTGCTCACACCCGATTTTGAACTCAAGATCTTAGGGTCTCAAGTCCCACAAATACCATTGAGCTATTAGCTCGTTGGTGGATAGTAAACTCCTAATTGTATAATCTCATCTAAAAACTGGTAAATTTATTTGTTGCAGGACAAAAATATTTGCTAAAAGAAGTGGAGTCGCAGCCACCGCATAAAGTTGATGAGAATATGTGGAAAAATCGGGAGCAGATTGAAGAAATTATTTTCTTGCTGGAAAATTCATATTTGCCTAAACTAGTGAGAAGCAAAGATTAAATTATATCATTAATCTAGGACATGTCATTTTGCTTTAGTGTCATGGACTCGTCTTCCGGGATCCAACCTTTTAAACTGGATCCTATTATGAACTTATCAGTGAAGCGGCCCAACTTACAATCAGTCTGGTACTAGAAGTGCTGGCTTTAACATATTGGTTGGAAGTTGGGCCGCTCCCCTCATAAGTCTATTACATGATGCATGACAAAATGTCTGGATCCTAACACTATTTATAGTACCACATTGATTGTAAGTTGGGCCACTAGCCTGATAACTCTATGATAGGATCGTTATTAGGCTTTAAAGATGTTTAAGGGGTTGTTTGGTTCGTGCTGAATCATTTGATGCTGAATGAATAAGTTGTCTGTATGGTAAAGAAGTATTGAATCAATAAGGTGCTGAATCATTATGTGTTGTTTGTTTGGACATCTGAATGACTGTACAATAAAATAAAATAAAAACACTAACAAATCAGTGTGAGAATAAAAAAAATCTATTTTTTTTTCTTTCATGTAGCTTGTCCCATATTGGTATGGGAACAAAACACCACAATTTTCTTTCATTACCTTTTCTTATATTTTTTTATTGTGAGCAGCTTCAACAGCATTCCACACCCGAAGATGTTGAACTCGGTCACCTTCTTAAACAGCTAAGAGAAAAATGTGGACACATATTGAAGATTGTGGAATCCTTCCAGTCCACAAGTTCAGAAAACGTGTTTAACACAGGTTCCTTTATATATGATCATTTTTCAATAACCAAAAACGTTCATTCGTGATGATTCTTGGTCGATTTTGTTATGATAATCGTGGACACATACGCAGTTATGACCTATATGCCCCAAGACTTTCGAGGTGCGTTAATCAGAAAACAAAGAGAGAGGTCAGAGAAGAATAAGAAAACTCAAGTTGATGCTTTAATAGATTCTGGTGGAAGCATACGCGATCGTTATGCTCTCCTATGGCAACAACAAATGGAACGGTGAGACACTGATGACTACTAAACGTATGGTCATATCAACTGAACCATACTTGTGTCCTAAGTTTTTCCCGTTTCTGTCTCCTCATTATTGAATAAACTACATAAATTTTTTTTTTAAAAAAAATCCCGATTCTCTTTCTTTTATTTGGTCTGTATTATACACGAGTTTTCTAACCTAGTATATAATATATCTGTCCAGGAGAAGACAGTTAGCTCAACTTGGTTCTGCTACGGGTGTCTATAAGACGGTTGTGAAATACTTAGTAGGTGTCCCACAGGTTCTGCTGGATTTTGTTCGCCAAATAAACGAAGATCAAGGGTATACAAGTCTGTTTTCGCCGAGATTATTATAATTTTTTTTTGTAAGCTGAATCACTATATATTTTAGGCCGATGGAGGAACAGAGGTGTCGCTATGGACCGCCTCTGTACGCTCTTACGAAACTAGCGCTTAATATTCGCCTTTTTCTCTCTTTGTCATGGTGGCGCTTGGATGAAGTTAAATTGTGAGCATGACTATTCTTTTAAATTATTTTTTTAGAACAAAAGTTGTTCTGTTAGGCCAGATACCCTTTGGTTTTTCATGATTTTTCAAGTCATATTAGTGATCTGATTTATTTTATTTTGTGTTTGGTTTTGATGATCTCAACTAAGCAGACAAAAGCATCAATTATCTATCTTGGAAGAAGCAGTTAATGTCTACACATCTGAGTTGGAAAGATTCCTCAAATTCATTGGGTACTGATTCCAGTTCTCACAACTAATGGTTATAGTTTTAGCAATATTTTTTTATCAAATTTTCATAATATTGACATTTAGCATAATGGTAGATGATGGGACTATTTTATATATGTTTGACAGGGTAGTGTTTGCAAATTCCCCTTTCTTTGTGACAGCAGAGGAAGCTGGTGCAATAGAGGCAAAGTAAGTGCATAGTTTTTTCATTGATTTCTATAATTTTTTATCAGGCCCACTGACGGTTATGCACCGGGTTTCCCTTGTTAGAATAAAGCTTGATTTTGTACTCATTACGCGTTAATATAATTTCTGCAGTAAAAAGGAGGACTATAAAGAAGCAGGTGTTCCTGCTGGGACAACTTATGAGGTATTACACATGATTTAAATGAAAAGAATCTTGTGGTTTTCATATATCTGATTCATTAGGCCAATATGAACACTTTTTAGATAAATTTGGTTGCTATTAACTATGCTATATACACCTAACATGAAATTTAGAGGCTTGAATTAGTCTAATCGGATTTGGGTTAGTTTCGAGTCGTGCCCATGAACATGTTTAGTTAAATGGTTTAGGTCAGGTTGGCCCATTTAACTAGTTTATTTTTATAAAGTATGAAAAAGTGTATCTTAGTTCATAGCTTAAACTGATGTGGTACTTTATGCTAAGATGTAAAAGTTAAATAAGAAATGGGCAGTATGTTTTATAGTGTAAATGTAACTGTTCCATACATATTTGTATTTTTAGTTACAAATCTGTGACTTTAGAGTATTAATTTGCAAAACCCAAAATAGAACTTTTTTAGGTTAATGACTCTTGTTTATGACTTTGTAGATTTAGCTATGTATCTTTTTTAAGATCTGATTCTTACCATAATATTTCTTACATAGCTTCATAAATCATACCTTCATTTTATGTGTTGTTTCCTCTAGGTGTCCCTGGAGGTTGATTCTGTAAATTCATACATTGCTTGGGATTTTTCCATAAAACAAGGAAAACTTAGCATGGTAAACATCTATCTGTTTCCAGAGGTTTTAGTTGATGCTATATTATTTTCAGATGTAATTATTAAAAAGTTACCATTCAATCTGACTGAATAAAACAAACAAACATACCAGTAATATCACACTCATTAAAGCAAAAGATACCAGTATTATTTTTCAATATAGGAACATATTTTCACTCATCATATATATCCTGACAAATTAAATCGCGACCGGTTTTCATTTCTGTATGGATTTCACATTGTGCAATATCTTAATCTTGTTTTCCCAGGACATTGGATTCAGCATAGAGTATACAAATTCTTTGGGACGAAAAACAGTAAGTTCAGTTATTAAAGTAATGAGATTTTCAGCCAACTTGATTGCTAAAAAATTGTCACACATCTTTCATTTTAATCACCCAACCAACCAGAAACATTCATGTGTAGTCATGGCAGCCGTTGTATCCTCGGCTTCCATGGCGAAAAGAGCCATTTATGGTTTGTCATTTTTTGTTTGTTTTTCTTTTTGGTGCGGTAAATTATTCTGGTCTTGATTTGGGCTTTTCGTTGTATTTCATGTTACATAGCTCATCTTGCCTTACCGGAGGTATGAATCCGACCAAGTAAGTAATTTCTATGTTGTAGGTTTCAGTTTATCTTTTAAACACTGGAAGGACTTCAAAGACTCATATTTTGAATTAACTTGCAGGGTAACTTCTGCACAATATCAGCTGGCAACTACAAACTCATTTGGGATAATTCATTTTCCACATTCTTTAAAAAGGTTGGCACTTGTCTTCAAGATTTTAATGTTTCTATTGCTCAAATGGTTGATGATTTATATCGTTTTTAATTAACATTATTTGAATGTTACATATGTAACAGGCCCTTCGATACAAGGTGGACTGCATACCACCAGTGGTGGAACTCGAATGACAAGAACAGCTCAGTGGCGGACCGAAACCATAACCTACAGGGTCAAGTAACCCCATATAATTTCTTTTATGTAACATCTATACAATCTAAGTAACCCCATGGGTTCTTTTAGGGTGAACCTATAAAAAACAATTACTAAATCTGAAACAAGAATTCAAATATATCACAAAATTGTAGCCTCCCTTTCCTTAATACTCCCTCAAGTTGAGGTTAAGAGTTGTAACCTCCCACACTATAGCTCTTCCATCTCCTTATTTGATTTGGTTTCTCAATTTAACTTCTTTTTAGACTTTAATATCGTCTAATTCATTAACCCTTTTTTAAATTATATACTATTATACCAAGTGTATATGCATAGTAATTGAAGATGACTCGTCCACGTGGTAGACCATATGGTTGTCACGTGGCATGTTAATAATATATATTATATAACTGTTATTCTTTTTTGTTTTTTTGTATTTTATCTAAACGCATAAGATTTAATATATTAGTTGAAGGCCTAATAAGTATAGTCGTGTAAGTTTACCAAAGGAGTTTGGTTTGAGTTGATGCTGTAAAGTAATAGGTACCGTCATGTAACATTGATATTTTATATTTTTTTATTTTCAATCTGAACGAATTTAGCATAAAAGTTGGTGATATAATAGGTAAAGCATTGTAACATAGTTTTTAGGTAGCAAACTAAATACTTTAAGTGTTTGGTTCGTTACGTAATTTTTTTTTCCCGTTATTTAGCGTTATAGCAATGCAACATAAAGTGATTTAATAACACTATTATAATTAAAAGATTTAATCGTGCTTTGTAATGAAAAGTTTAAGAATAATAAAAAATTATCAAATTGAATGATGTTGATTTAAAGGTAAGTTAGACAAATTAAATGGCTAAATGATTAACTAAATATAGTTCTAATAAGTCAAAGATGCTCAACAAAACATGTGTTAGGTCACTTGGAAATTTGATTTTAAATAGGGATATATATGTTTTCTTTTTTTTAAACAACAAAATTATCACCACCATGTATTTTGTAAGATTTGAACCCATAAATTTTTTATTAAAAATTAACGGTTTACCAACAAGTTATCCCTTTTAAAAGACAAAAAAAAAGGAACATTTTTGTTACAAGTAGTTAAGATGGTTATTTGGGCATGATGTATACATTCTTAACTTGCATTTTCAAAAGAAGTTGTTTCTACAACTCTGAACCATGACATTCAGGTCACATGACAACAAACTTAACGTAAGTTTATTGCTTCTGGAATCACCCCTAAAAATAAACTTAAAAACAAATACATTACACTAAAATGAAGTAACATTTTCACATAATAACTTGAAAGGCATTTAAAACACACAACAGATCTCATAACATGACCTACATCAACATGTACAAGCATCATCTCAAGTAAACAAACAAACACACACTAGAAAGAAAATTTACAAACTACTTGCATGTTATCATATTTCACTTTTTTTTTCTTATCTGACCCGACAAGCAGTGGGAGTTCCAGGAGAACTCGGGTTTGCGGATCTGCACCCAGCACCTGCCCCAACAGTTTGAACAAACTTGTGATGCATCTGATAAGGGTGGTGGTTACCCATGACTAGGGGACGACCGACACCAATTAAAGTAGACGCTAACGAGACTTCATTTGCACAACTGCCGCTGCTGCTGCTTTGTAAAGGCTCTAAGGTCTCCACCACGTCACTCATTAACGGTCTTGCTTTTGGATTCTGGCTTAAGCAGTAGTATGCTAAGCTGCAAGCCTTTTGAGCTCCACGGACTGAATATTCGCTTTCTAATCTTGGGTCAATGATTTGGAGCAATTTCCTTTTGTCGTTCAGTTTGGGCCGGGCCCAGTCCACTAGGCTTTGTTCTTTGCTTGGTCTCGTTTTGTCCACAGACTTTTTTCCTGTTAATAACTCCAGAAGAACGACCCCAAAGCTGTATACATCACTCCTCGCAGTAAGATGTCCTGCATCAGAATCATTCACATCAGTAGAGAAGTCTACATCAATCCATTCTGAGAGACATTAGAAACACATGTTCACTCGTTTTTCACATTTTACTTGTTAACTGTAGTTCCTTAAGTTTCATTGCTTGTTTATCAGCCTAGTTTATCAGACTTCGACCAAGGACACAAAACCTCTGCAGCCTTTAGGTGTATGAGTGTCAAAATAGTTGTGTCAAGTTGGTTGGGTAATGGGTCAAAAACAGGTTCAGAACCAAAAACCAGTTCTCTTTTGTATAATGGAAATAGTGATGTATTAAATAATAAAAATGACAAAAACAATATAACTTTGGAAATAAGAACATGTCTTTTAATTAACACAGATTTAGCACATCATAAGCATTTGAATACAAGATGGCCGATTTTTTATTATATTAACCAGTCCCGCCCATTTTCAACCACATCATGTTTACATTTCACCCGTTGTTTATTAAATTATGTGTTGAAGCTATTACAAGATGTAGAAATCCATACCAGTCATAACATATTCAGGAGCAGCATAGCCATAGGTACCCATAACCCTCGTTGATACATGGGTCTCGTCCCCTTGTGGGCCAGCTTTTGCAAGACCAAAATCAGATAGCTTAGCTATATAATCCTGCAGATTCACAGTTCTTATTACCCGTCAAGCAACTATTCTGAATATTTAAAAATTAAAATACAAAAAAAAAGGCTGAAAAACTAAGCAAATAAATAAAAGATGCTGGAAACCACTTACCGAGTCCAACAAAATGTTAGAAGTCTTGAAGTCTCTATATATTACAGGTCGTTCAGCGTTGTGAAGGAAGGCAAGGCCTTTTGCTGCCCCTAGAGCAATCATCATTCTTGTTGACCATGATAATGGTGCACTTGTTTCTGAATACCTCAATAAAGCACTCAAATTAAGTTAAGAAAACAGAAAATATATGCAAGAAGAGACCAAAGGTTGCTATTCTCTAGCATATAACAATGTGAAGAAGGACAATTAAAGCATTTTAACATACTTGATTCATCAGTATTAGACACCATAGAAGATAGATAAGTCATACCAATATACTATTATTATCGGTGACTCCTTGCGTGTAAACCTCTTGTATCCACATACAGAAAAATGAACATGTGTAAAAGAAAGAGCATATAAACTAGGGGCTAAACGGTGTCTGGAGAAGCAGTTATATCATGATAAAGTTACAATAAGTAAGTGACTCTGATAGCACTATAAGTGGAATACAATAAAAAGTGGATGGCAGTGAAGTGAAGCAAAGATAAACCATTAGAACTAAAAGAAAGACGAAAGAGGTCAAATATAATAGAAGATTTTGACTCTTGCAATTGTGATAGTTAGTAAACAACTAATAGTACAAATACTGTAAGAAAGAAAGGCATGTTATAATGACCAAAGTATTCAAGTTTTTATTCACAACTGGCATGGAAAATGATGCTGCATACTAATCATGCAAGTACCAAAGCTAGAAAGAAAGGAGGAACAATGTTAACTACTAGTCTGCTATGAATCAAAACGAGCTTCTGACAAAAGTAAAAGAAAACCATGGAAAGAGGGTGCATACTTCGAAAGAGATGATTTTCAAGGCTTCCACGAAACATAAATTCATAAACAAGCAATCTGTGATCATCTTCACAGCAATATCCAATCAATTTCACCAAATTCGGATGCCTGAGCTGACCAAGGAAATTTACTTCTGTCTGCCACATGAGACACCATTACTCATATTAATTAAAACAGCTTTTCGCTTTGCATACACAAAACCATCAAGTTTAATACACAAAAGCAAACACAAACACTTGGTTCTAAATCTTTTAGTAAAGATAGAGGAACTTACAAGCCATTCTCTATGGCCTTGAAGACCCTCCTTATTGAGAACCTTAACAGCAACAGGCAGAGATTTGAGACCAACCCTAACATTCTCATCAATATAGCCCTTGTAAACAGTCCCGAAACCCCCCTCGCCAAGTATGTAATCAGACCTAAAGCTCTTGGTAATGGTTTCAAGCTCAAACAAAGTGAAGGCAATCACATGAGTATACAGCAACGAGTTATTTCTCAACTCCTCAATACCATTGATATTGTTACGAGGCGTTGAAGGATCACTCAGATCCGAAATCGACCGACTATGCTTCTTCTCCAAACCCTGATTTTTACCAGATACCACCTGTAGCTGCTTAACTGTCCACAATCATTCGTAACTAGTCAACTTATAGAAAATGCACATTAAATTGACTTCAAAACGAAGCAATTTAAAGAGCAGGACGCTTCAATTTCACGCAAAACTGAAAAGGCGACCTAGATCTGGAAGTCATATACTGAAAACTTGAAAAGTAAGGAGAAAAAGTACAATAAATGAATAAGACCTTGATGATGAGCATCTGAAACGACAGCAGATTCTTCGCGAGTACCGCAGTTACCCATACTGTTCGAATGCAGAAGACGTGGATGAATGTGTGGCTGATCGAATCGCACAGTATCTCATTCTTAGCCGGAGCTCCTCCCTTCCTCCTCCTCCTCCTCTTCCACCGCAGCGGCCGCCGGCGCCGGTGCCGGAGCTGCTCGTGGTTAGGTTAGGTTAGGTTTGAGAGGTGGTTTTTGTTTGTTGGGTAGCGGAGGTGTGATTCCCGAGAGGAAACACGCTGTCTGTCAGTCAGTCAGTTTCAGTCGCTCCTCCGTCCTTCGTTATCATCGTCAAATTTACATCTATCGCCCCTTTTCTTTTTCGTATTATCTTTACAAGTGGGGTGGTTGTCATGTTTTAGTCGTTTTAATTTTGAATTAATTGTAAAGGTATTGAATTGAATTGTTTAAAAATAGAAAAAAGAAGTAAGCAATTTAAACAAGGGACTAGTTACCATTTATATTGGCAAGTCTTAAAATAGAAATTATAATATCTTTTTGTTCTTTGCATACAAAAATAATAAAACAAATTATTAATGTATCATGATCATGATCTTGATGAGTTGTATCCCAACTATACATGATGATTTATGTTTAGAGAATATATGAACTTAGAGTCTACACATATTTTGATTTCACTATTCTTTCCTTATAAAAGGAGACTTACCATCTCTTTTAAAAGGGATTACCACTACTTGGACAGATAGGTAGGTTTATTGGGTCTCTCCTCAGGTCTGCCCGGATGGTCCTCCTAGTGGTTCAACCCGGATGATCCTTCACATAGGTCATCCCTTAGGTCATCCCTTAGGTTGACCTTAGGGATCTACCTCATAGGTCGGTCTTGTCTTAGGTAGACCTCCAATGTCTACCTCATAAGTAGGCATTGTCTCAGGTGGACCTCTTATGTCTACCTCATAGGTCGGTCTTGTCTCAGGTCGACCTCCTATGTCTACCTCATAGGTAGGCCTTGTCTCGGGTCGACCTCCTATGTCTACCTCATAGGTCGACGTTGTCTCGGGTTGACCTCCTATGTCAACATCATAGGTAAACCTTGTCTCGGGTCAACCTCATAGGTAGGCCTTATCTCGGGTCAACCTCATATAGTCATATGTTACCTTATAAGTCGGTCTTGTCTCAGGTCGACCTCATATGTCGGCCTTGTCTTAGGTCGACCTCGCATATCACCCCATAGGTCGGCCTCATGGGTCTCCCCAGTAGGTTAACTCAGACAGTGTTCCTCGTCCGCTCTCTATTAGTATCTCTCTAGATACTCTTTTTACATACACACACTCATATATATACATGTGCATACAAACTATCTATACAATCTTACTAACTTGGTCGTCGAAGGGTGGTCCAGAGACCCATGTCTCTGTCCCCCTTCTAACGGGTTCTTTCTATATTACAGGTTTAGGAGAAGATTTGGGAGAGCTAGACCCGACCTGCTCAGTTTGACTGCTCAACCTGACTCTTCCTCAATGTAGGTCGGTTCTATACCCAAATGGTCCGTCCTTGATCTTACCACTACAACCACCCTGAGGTATATTGTTTCTACAATACACATTATCGTCGGATCACTATTGTCGATATGTACCATTTCCTTATCATTTTTATTGCTCGCTCTAAACTCAAGTGGGTCAAATTGCCAATATGTTTTTAAAGAGACAACTGGACTGGTTATCTTTCTAGTAAAATCGTGAAGTCCAACTGAAAGAGCGGGCGAACACTATTATCCTAAGGAGTGGGAAGAACACTAAGTATTTATGAGGTGGCCTCACGCCAAAGTGTAACACCCTAAGACCCAAAACATCCAATCAATTACTAACACGACGCAAAAGCTAATTCTTATGAAAATTTAACATGATGGTCCCTGGAAATTCATGGTTTGCTTACGACCACGGCTTGTTTAATAGCAAATCTATGATTGATAGAAATAGGGAATAATAAATTGCAACAATAGAAGAACGACCTGTGATGGATGCGTAACATAGAGGGTCTTAGTTACTTGCACGGTCTGTGGTCTCAGCGTGTAGTGGGTAGCATCATGTGTCATGACGAGACCCTCCGAGTAACCGGGTGATTGCAATTCCACTTAGGTTGTAGCCTAGTGGTAAGAGACAAAGCCTCTTTGGGGAGAGACCAAAATTCAAACTTTGATAATGATGAAAAGAATTGGTAAAAAAGAAATTAGCCCTTCAAAAAAAATAAAAAGAACGACCAACACTTAAATCACAACACAACGTACTCAAGTTCTAGCAAACCTCAAATTTAATTGCTTGCTTTTATCAACATAAAGGTAGATGCATGGCCCTCAAACCTGAGTCGTTAATCTTCAATCCCACTTCCAAATCCTTGAAATTAATCATGAGACGACGTGATTATCCAAGATTAATTTCAACATGACCTACGGTAACTTATCATTCATAATTAGTTATTGGTGTCATATTTATTAATACTTACAACAAGTAAAGAAACAACCTTTAGCCTTAAATTTCTAATATAAATTATCATGCCATTCTTAAATTTGCATTAGCATATAGGATATATCTCATGTACAATATAACTTGTGGACTTTTTTTAACGCTAAATTTGGATCACTAACGGGATAGTGACCCATCCGATCATCTCTATTCCCCAAGTACAAAACCAAGCCTTCAGAAGGAAACCCACTATAGTGAGAACACTCTCTAACTCAACCTGTAACCCTTATTTTTTTCCACAAGTGGTGCCCATTTAATGTTTTCGAATGTCTCACCTCAATCACTTGAGTTGAGGACCATTGACGCGTTGTCGACTCAGTGTCCAACGGTTACCAACTTAAAAGCCATTCAAATCCTTCACTAGCATTTCTTTTGAGACAACAACAATCTAGCATTTCAAAACTTACACAACAAACATATATAGACATGGAGTATACGTACTTCATCACCTACATTTTATTAATCAACTAAGTTATCCGTAGTCCCATAGGCCCTAGCTATGCTTACACTCGCACGTTAAACCAGTAATTGGGACTTTAAATGCCCCACCATCATTAACTTAGGGTAATTGCTTCATAACTATACTCACTATCCACCAACTTGTGTCTATGTTAACAATCTATAAAATTGTTCTGAAACAAATATAAACCCTTAGGAACTACATTTATTATTTACCACTTAGCTCATTGGCTCCCAAGCTTTATCATGCCTAGCTCGTTGACAAACCAACATAGAACAATTAGGATGCATAATGCAGAACTTATGTATCCAAACATTAGCATCCTTCAATGATTAACCCAAACATATAAATTCATGATCCAACATAACTATTATAGATTAACATGTTTGTTCAGTTTCGTTCGAGCCAACGAACGAAACTAAACTAGTCTAAATGGACAAGCAATCACAATTTTGGTACCGCTCCCACTTGCTTCTAGATCTCCATCTTCAAGCATCATCCGTTCCTTCAAGGTCTTCAACTTGTACGGTTTCACAAATTAAAAAAAAAAAAACTAATACAGAATAAAACCTATCTATTACAAATGGGTTCCAAATAACCCAAAAATACAAACCTTCAAACAAACCAAACATATGAACAAAGTAAACCAATCACAACACAAGGGCGTATGGCTCGATTCATACAATTGTAACACCGCGTTCTAGGATAAGCACTGGAGAGTGTTACACGTCGGATAACAGAAAAACACTTGACAAAAATCAAAATCTACAACGGAAGATTTGAACTTTTATTCATCTAGGTTATACTATTTATATCAAACTAAAATAATATAACATAACAAGTCTAGGTTATACTAGAAGTCTATATCTACAGATGACAACATTTAGAATCCTTATTTATTTTCACCCACCCCGCCTCGTACGGGGTAACCATTAAGTTTAGTCTTCGGGATCATCATTTAGAGCCTCATCAAGAGTAATTTTCTTCAAACATATTCATACCGAAAATCATCTTACATCTCCACCCATCCAAATTCATAATACTTGCATATAATATGATTATTATACGATTCAACAATTATAGACAACAAAATACATAGAAAAAATAACATTTTAAGAAAACGTAGATAAATAACAACAATTTTTATTTCAACCATATAACAATCAACAAATTAAAAAAAAAATTCCAAAATCGAGTATCCGTGGGAAATCAAACGAACGAACACTAAAATTTGTTCGTATACCTACAAGTCTGATTCGTAATGCTTCTACTCTGTATATCAATATTCACATCACAAGTCGAAGTAGACGTGACGTGAATATTAACAAACACCACACGAACTTTCGCTTTGATTCGAGTATAAGTTGAAAAAGGCAAATTACCTCCAAGCACATCTCTGTAGATCTCGGAATCCGTAACCAACCGATCCGCGAAAATAGTAACCGTCAGATCCAAATCCTCCTTATCATCGGAGCCAATTTTTCCGGCAGGTATCGGAACGTCGCCGACTTCTCTGCCTCTGTACCGGAGAGTAGCCGAGCTGCTTGCGTAGCTGATACTGACCTTGTTAGGGTTTTCGATGGTGATATTGAGGGCGAGCGAGAGGTTTAGCAAAACCCTAAGTGGTAGGGGATTGACGGTTAAAGGCACAGTGTTACTATGGATTGTAATCTATAATTCCAAAATCTACCTACAGTTTAATTTGATGCATATGAAGTTCAATGCATTCTTCTATGTTGGCATGGTTTAGAATTCGTAATTCCGCCGCCATTGCTTAACAACAGCCCATTTCAGTCACCAGGTACTCATCGAGCACTCTATTTGTTAACAAAACTTGTAATTTTAACATTGTAGCATTGTTTTTATTTTTATTTTCTTTAGATTGTACTTTAGCAAAACAGCTAAAACAAGTGTTTTGTTGCATTATCCCGTGACAAAGTAAAATATTGCATTAAACTGTAGGCACACTAAAAAACAAATTTGTGTGAATGATTCGATTATATTCCCTCACATCTATGTTTGTTTGTTGAAGAAAAATTGTTTGTTTTCACTCATTCACCATTGAATTTCTATCATACCTTGGTCCATCCCCCACCTGTTTCCAGGAAAAACAGAGGAAGACTTTCATTTTTGAAAATCGTCTATCATCCATTAATTCAATATCTACTTGTACCTCACACATAGTTATGTATGTTCCTACTGCCAATGAATCTGAACCCTCCACCTCCTCAGTGACACAGCTTTGTCGCCACTTTGAACTTGGTGAAATTCTTTCCGCAACAGAAAACTTTGACGAATCATTAGTAATTGGACATGGAGGTTTTGGGAAAGTTTACAAAGGTAGTGTTGACAATGGATTGTCTACTACCGTCGTTGCAGCCATTAAACGGTTGGATGCCATGTCCAATCAAGGGGCACCAGAGTTTTGGGCTGAAGTTGACATGCTTTCCAAGCTACGTCACTCCCATCTAGTACCTTTGATTGGTTATTGTAATCACGAAAGAGAGATGATCCTCGTCTATGAATACATGCCCCATGGAACGCTTGAAGATCATCTCCACAAAGTCAACACCCCTCTCTCTTGGTGTCAACGACTCAATATTTGTATAGGTGCCGCTCGTGGTTTAGACTACCTCCACACGGGTACGGGTATTCAAACTGGTATCATACACCGGGATGTCAAAAGCTCCAATATTTTGTTAGATGAAAGTTGGGCGGCTAAAGTTTCTGATTTCGGGTTGTCAAAAATAAGCCCAAGGAATCAGACATCAACTCATGTCAGCACACTTGTCAAAGGTACTTTTGGTTACATCGATCCAAACTATTACGCCACCGGAAAGCTGACGGTGAAGTCTGATGTATATGGTTTGGGGGTGGTATTGTTGCAAGTGTTGTGTCGAAAAAGGGCGGTGGATGGCGATCTTGACTGGGGAATAGCAACATGGGCTCAAGACTTGATCAAAGAAGGTCGTTTGAAGGATATAGTTGATTCTGATATACGGCATGAAATATCTACAAAATGTTTGAAGCAGTTTGCTCGAATAGCGGTAAGATGTCTGGATAACCATCCGAAGCACCGTCCTACCATGACCGAGGTAGTCCATAGTCTTGAATATGTAATGGCCTTACAAAAGAAAACCGATCATATGTTGCAAACCTCAAACAAGACAATACTTGGCCGGATGGTTGATAAGTTTTCCTTCACTGGCCAGAGCTCTGGTAATTCCAATTGGCCTTCTCATTTATCATTTATGTACTGTGTAGATTCTTTGAATTTGTGTGTTTATATGTTTGCCTATACTAAAGGACATCCCTCAAATAATAAACAAACAGACAAGTAGTGATGCCAAAAAACATATCAAAGGTCCTATTTAACATCCTAAAACTCTTAGATCTTTAACATCGATCCTAAGTCAAATTTTCTGTTAATTATTGAAAAAAGAATGTGTTAAAATTGACTACTAATTATCATGTGATGATATCACATATAGGTATGGAATTTGGATCCCTCTTGCCTAAGAAGACCCATATAGGAATGGATTTTGGATTTCTCATGCCTAAGAAGAGGGATGAGCAACCACAACTTCCCCCATATGGACACTCACACCTGGATGAGCAACCACAACTTCCCCCATATGGACACTCACACCTGGGTCGTCGTTTTGCTTTTGCCGAGATTATGGCTGCAACAAATAACTTCCATAAGGATCGATTTCTTGGTGCTGGTGGGTTTGGTAAGGTTTATATAGGTGAACTTGATAGTGACTGGACTAAAGTTGCTATCAAAAGATGCAACCCGCACTCTAAACAGGGTATGCACGAATTTATAAATGAACTCGAATTGCTGTCAAACCTTCGGCATCGCCACCTTGTTTCTATAGTTGGTTATTGTGAAGAAGATGCTGAGATGATCCTTGTATATGATTACATGGCTCATGGATCACTAAGAGAACATCTTTACGGGACACATAATCATCCGTTAACATGGAACCAACGGCTTGAAATTTGCATAGGTGCAGCACGCGGTCTACACTATCTTCACACCGGTGCCAAACTCACCGTCATCCATAGGGATGTGAAAACTGCAAACATCCTCTTAGATGACAAATGGGTTGCTAAAGTGTCTGATTTTGGGTTGTCGACGGCAACTGCCACCATAGATGACACTCATGTAAGCACAGTTGTGAAGGGTACATTGGGATATATAGATCCTCGAATATTACCGGACGTCAATGGTTGACCACGAAGTCGGACGTGTACTCTTTTGGGGTTGTGCTTTTAGAGGTGTTATGTGGGCGAAAAACCATTGACACAACACTTGCAATGGAGCAAGTGAACTTAGCCCTATGGGCGAAACACTGTCATGAAAAGGGCACTTTTAATCAAATTGTCGACCCTTATTTGATAGGAAAATTTTCAACCGAGTGCTTCAACAAAGTGGCGGAAACAGCTGTTAAGTGTGTTGCGGAGGACGGGGAAGATAGGCCATCAATGAGGAATGTTCTTTTGAGTCTGGAGTATGCGTTGGCGCTTCAAGAGATGCCACTCTCTTCGAAGGATTTTGATGAAAACCTGACCAAGTCAACAAGTAATAATGAAGTATCTACAAGCACCAGTAGCTTTATTTTCACGATTGAAGACTCCAATAGTTTTGACACCAGTCTAGTCATACGTTAATAAATTATTTTGATGTTTTTCATATTAACTAGATTTTCGTAACCCTCGCGTTGCGCCGGGCGGTAGTAAAGTGTTAGCCATTTCAGTGTCAAACGCTCATTGTTATTGTAAGGTTGTAGTTTAGAACCGTTACAAAACCTTGTACAAATATTGTGGTTGCTGTTGATGCTTCTAAAATAAAATAAAAAAGCTGGAAATGAGTAAAATTTTAACAAGTGACATACAACTCGAAAGAGAGCAAGGCATAACTGCTATAATTCCAAAATCTACATACTGTATAATTTGATGCATATGCCAGGTCTTTAATGTTGCTGCTATTATTTATGTGTTAAGCTATAGACATGAATTTGACCAAGTCTTTGATCCCTGAAGTTCAATGCGTTCTTCTACTTTGGCGAATTTGAATTCGTAATTCGATTTGTATGCCTCGCCACTCGATCCGCTGCCATTGCTTAACAACAGCATAGCGCCTTACCACCAGGTACTCATCAAGCACTCTATTTGTTAGCAAAAAAATGAAATGTCCTGCATCCCCGATGCCAAGCTTTTAATTGTGTATATATATTTGTGATGAATATAGGTTTTATTCACACCGCTCTTTTGAATAGTGGCAACATGTTTTCGTTTCAACGAAGTCTGTCAAATCGTGCACATATTTTGATATGTAGACATTTTCGGTTCTATAACCCCTTTAGGCATTTTATTGTTTGTACTTTGTAGTGTTAAAGTGTTATATTTAACAAAACTTTTAATTTTAATGTTGTAGATTGTTTTTTTCATTTTTATTTTCTTTAGGTTACCCTTTAGCATTGAAACTATTTTGTATATTATGTTATCCCACGACAACATGTGGGGAGTAAAATCTTTTTTATAATATTTATGTAACATTCAGAAGACAAGCTAAAAATTTTTTTGTGTAAATGATTTTGACTATATTCACACACATCTATGTTTATTGACTTATTCAAGCCGGAAGAGAAAGAGTTTGTCTTGACACAGTCGCCATTGAATTTCTATCATACCTGGTCCACCCCCACCTGTTTCCAGGAAAAAAACTTTGGAAGCAGGCTTAAGACTTTCATTTTAAAAGTTTGTCTATATCTTCTTAATCTTATAAGTTAAGTAAAGCATCATCCATTAATGGTGGGTTATCTTTTTCAATCTCTACTTCGATATACCTCATAAATAGTAGTTATGTATGTTGCTACCGCCAATGAATCTGGACCCTCCACCTCGACCGGGACGACAACCTCCTCAGTGGAAAGGACACGACTTTGTCGCCACTTTGAACTTGGTGAAATTCTTTCCGCAACAGAAAACTTTGACGAATCATTAGTAATTGGACATGGAGGTTTTGGAAAAGTTTACAAAGGTAAAGTTGATAATGGGTCGTCTACTACCGTCGTTGCAGCCATTAAACGATTGGATGCCATGTCCAATCAAGGGCCATCGGAGTTCTGGGCTGAAGTTGAGATGCTTTCCAAGCTACGTCATTCTCATCTGTTACCTTTGATTGGTTATTGTAATCACGAAACAGAGATGATCCTCGTGTATGAATACATGCCCCATGGAACACTTGAAGATCATCTCCACAAAGTCAACACCCCTCTCTCTTGGTGTCAACGACTCAATATTTGTATAGGTGCCGCTCGTGGTTTAGACTACCTCCACACGGGTACGGGTATTCAAACTGGTATTATACACCGGGATGTCAAAAGCTCCAATATTTTGTTAGATGAAAGTTGGGCGGCTAAAGTTTCTGATTTCGGGTTGTCAAAAATAAGCCCAAGGAATCAGCCATCAGCTCATGTCAGCACACTTGTCAAAGGCACTTTTGGTTATTTCGATCCAAACTATTTTGCCACTGGAAAGCTGACAATGAAGTCTGATGTGTATGGTTTGGGGGTGGTATTGTTGGAAGTGTTGTGTCGAAAAAGGGCAGTGGATGGCGATCTTGACTGGGGAATAGCAACATGGGCTCAAGACTTGATCAAAGAAGGTCGTTTGAAGGATATAGTTGATTCTGATATACGGCATGAAATATCTACAAAATGTTTGAAGCAGTTTGCTCGAATAGCGGTAGGATGTCTGGATAACCATCCGAAGCACCGGCCTACCATGACCGAGGTAGTCCATAGTCTCGAATATGTACTAGCCTTACAAAAAAAAACTGATCATATATTGCAAAACGCAAGCAAGACAATATTTGGCCGAATGGTTGATAAGTTTTCCTTCACTGGCCAGAGCTCTGGTATTCCAACTGGCCTCCTCATTTATCATTTATGCACTGTGTGTTACTTTGAATTTGTGTGTCTATATGTTTGCCTATACTAAAGGACACTCCTCAAATAATAAACAAACACACAAGTAGTGATGCCAAAAAGCATACCAAAGGTCATATTTGACATACTAAAACTCTTAGATCTTTAACATCCTAAGACTATTTTTCTGTTAATTATTGAAAAAAGAATATGTTAAAATTGACTACTAATTATAATGTGCTCATTCCTCATATAGGTATGGAGTTTGGATCCCTCTTGCCTAAGAAGCCCCATACAGGAATGGATTTTGGATTTCTCATGCCTAAGAAGAGGGATGAGCAACCACCACTTCCCCCATATGGACTCTCTCACCTGGCCCTGGGTCATCGTTTTACTTTTGCCGAGATTAAGGCTGCTACAAATAACTTTCGTAACGATCGGTTTATTGGTGCTGGTGGGTTTGGTAAGGTTTATAGAGGAGAAATTGATGGTGGAAGGACTAAAGTTGCTATCAAAAGAAGCAACCCGCTCTCTAAACAAGGTATGCGTGAATTTAGAAATGAACTCGAATTGCTTTCAACCCTTCGGCATCACCACCTTGTTTCTATAATTGGTTATTGTGAAGAAAATGCTGAGATGATCGTTGTATATGATTACATGGCTCGTGGAACACTAAGAGACCATCTTTACAAGACACATAATCAACCTTTAACATGGAATCAACGGCTTGAAATTTGCATAGGTGCAGCACGCGGTCTACACTATCTTCACACAATTGCCAAACCCACTGTAATCCATAGGGATGTGAAATCAACAAACATCCTCTTGGATGACAAATGGGTTGCTAAAGTGTCTGATTTTGGGCTGTCAACGACAACTGCCAACATAGATGCCACTCATGTAAGCACAGACGTGAAGGGTACAATCGGATATTTAGATCCTGAATATTACCGGTGGGGTAGGTTGACCACGAAGTCAGACGTGTACTCTTTTGGGCTTGTGCTTTTTGAGATGTTATGTGCGCGGCCAGCCATTGACACAACACTTGCAAGAGAGCAAACGAACTTAGCCATGTGGGCGAAACACTGTCACGAAAATGGCACTTTTAATCGAATTGTCGACCCTTATTTGATAGGAAAAATTTCAACCGAGTGCTTCAACAAAGTGGTGGAAACAGCTGTTAAGTGTGTTGCTGAGAATGGGAAAGAAAGGCCATCGATGAGGGATGTTCTTTTGAGTCTGGAGTATGCGTTGGCGCTTCAAGAGATACCACTCAACGGAGATTCTTCTTCCAAGGATTTTGATGAAAACTTGACAAAGTCAACAAGTAATAGTGAAGTATCTACAAGCATTAGTAGCTTTATATTCAAGATTGAAGACTCCGATAGTTTTGACACCAGTCTACTTATACGTTAATAAATTCTTTTGATGTTTTTCATATTAACTAGATTTTCACAATCCGCGCGTTGCGCCGGGTGGTAGTAAAGTGTTAGCCATTTCAGTGTCAAACGTTCATTGTTAGTGTAGAGTTGTATTTTAGAACCGTTACAAAACCTTGTACAAATATTGTTGTTGCGATTGAATATTGGCATCTAAAAATAAAATAAAATAAAAGCTGGAAATGAGCACAATTTTAACAAGTGACAAGGCATAACACCTTAACATACAACTCAAAAGAGAAAATGCATAACACCTTAACCATTGGGCTAGTGTTTGTTTTCACAACATAATAACTTTTACATAAAATTTATTTTAAAAAAATAAGGGGAAAAACAACTAATGAAGTGGTTCAAATAGGCGACCTACAGATCTCACATTTGGGTTATTTGGGTTATAAAGAAAAAAATGGACAAAAAGATCTCACATTAGGTTATATAGAAAAAAAATGGAAAAAATATATTGAGCCGGGTTCAAACACGCGACCTCTTAAACACTGGGTTACTTGGCGCTTTCACTTATGTTTGTAAAACAAGATACTTAACCTATACTGATTTTCGCAAGAAGACAAAAAAGATGGTCGTTAACACTTGGCGCTTTCACTTATGTTTGTAAAACAAGATACTTAACCTATACTAATTTTCGCAAGAAGACAAAAAAGATGGTCGTTAACACTGTAGAGTACCTTCGTTTATAATTCTATACAAGTTCGACTATTAGCGCGTTGCTACTAGAAGTCCGTTTGTTCTTACGGTAATTTCAAAGTACAAACAAAACTCTAAATGATCTTTAATGATTTAAATACAGAACCAAATGAAATTTTTTACAATGAAAGCAAATATAACTAAACAATGCCTTTTACACTCTCTCTAGCATCATTCTCTATTTGGGCCTGAAAAACATATAAAAGTGGTCGTTAAACGTGTTGAAGTTGAAATTTAAATGTAAAATGTAGCGATTTTAACATGTTAATTTGTTTTTGTAAGCTTCAAAATGGTCTGATATGCCTACACTTAACACATCAATCTGGAAGAGCATTCATTTAAAATGGTTTCATATACCTACAGTTTAGACAATATCAATCAATTTCATTATTAATAACTTTATATCAATCATCTATGTCTCATCATGGACAATATTCTCTAATGTTTCATCATGGGTTGATTTATGATTTATCATTCAATTCTTTACCTCATGACAATTGAACTCATTGCAATATATTAATCAAAGCTGGTGATACCTCTGTGACATAAATATTTTGCATCTCTCTTCTTCAAATCTTCCAGTTTTCTCTTATAAGAAAAGAGCCTACAATATTATGTAACTGGAATTTCACATAAAGAATATACTTTTATATAAAAAAAGAGAGAGAGAGAAAGAGAGATAAGAACACATTTTGAGATAAGTAAAATCTTAATACAAATTCTGTTATATTTTCTTAGATTGAAAGCAAAATAAAGAAGGCTACTAAGATGAGCATCCCGCAGGATGCGTATTCATCTGTTAGTCACTTTTCAGGTGATTCATTTGTTGGGGTTTTAATAAATCGTAATGTGTATTTTATTTTTAGCTTTATTATGTCTGTCGTTCTAACTACATAGCATTTGGGTACACATATTTGACTTACACTCGATTCTCCTCTTTGTTTCTGTAGCAGGCCCGCAAGAGTTGTTTTGTACTCCCTTGATATGTCTAGCTGGTCTTCCGTTCGTATGAACTGAACCTGGGTGAGTGTTATATACAACTTCACTTATGGATCTGCGTTGGATATTATAGGTGTATAAATTAGCATCAATTCTTCACAATTTTAACGCTAAAATTAAACGGGTATAAGTATGTCCACATGTTAATCATACATTAAATGGTTTTGACCAACACTAATTTGACCCGTTCCAAACCAAATCCAGTTTTACCCCATTAAGTGTTTGTGGGTCAACAACCCGACCTGCACGGTTTTCACCTATATTGAATTTAACTCGTTACAAATAGGAAACAGTTTTGACCCATTACCCAACCCAACCATCTATTTTTCTAAAAAGGACTTCTTTTATCCATTCGATTGTGAGTTTGTTGGGTTGGGTAATGGATCTGCGTTGGGTATTATACGTGTGTAAGTTAGCATCAACTGTTCACAATTTCTGCGCTAAAGTTAAATGGGTATAAGTATTTCAAATCATTTTAGATAGTAACTAAACACTTCACTAAGTTTCAAACACTTATATTTCAAATCATGTTTGTAATATGCTCAAATCAAAGTCCGACGTGTCTTCATGTAAAACTTTATAAAGTTATATAAAATGAAAGGAATATTGAAATTTTACCCCAATTGATATAACTTTTGTATTTGACATTTTGACTTGCACTAAATTTGACCAATAAACTGTAACATGATATAACACAGAAGATGTCAAGAACAAACAATAACCTATAATGTAGACTTTAAGGTTGATCCAATTTGGTTACATATAATCCTATACATCTAATTTCAAATACTATTTCAAACAAACTGAAGATAAATTGAATGATTATTATTAATTTAAAAAATAAACATTAGATATAAAGAATGATGAAGTAATATATAGAATCCAATATTCCGTTCACTAAAATGTACAGAAAGAAATTTCTTAAAAAGTTAATGGTGCGATTTGGTACTACAATCTTGCTTTCAAGTTTGTAGTTCTATTTCTATTGTCATAACATTTTTATTTTTTGCATTTTAAAGGGTTACCAATGGAGATAATAACATGTCACCACTTACGCATTGCATTGGAAAATCTCATACTTTGTGAAAATCATTTGAAGAGGGAAGAGATCTAGTATACATACCTACAAATCATAGAAACCTTACTAAAAATCACTAATTAAAGAACTCACAGAGGAAAACAAAGAGGATGAGAGGCATAGGAGTAGTTGTTGATGTGTTGTTTTAGGAATGACACTGATTAACTCACACTACATCTCATTCTCCATACTGCAAAATTAGAAATATCCACACATTGAAACACACGTATATAGCAATATGTCATTCTCATGGTACATATACAAATTAGTGAATTTGACAAACACACAACCATAAAAAGTATGAACATGTAAACATATAAACATAAAAGTATGGAGATCAAATTACTATGTCAATGACTTCTCATTGTCCGGTATTAGGACATCTTACGCGATTCACATACAGTTTATAAAGTCATGTGAAGAAAAAATATGGCAAGCTTTGTTCAATTAATCATAGTCATATACTTTTGTTCATTATGAACACAGAAACCCAGTTCAGAACTGCAATATATGTAGAAGAACTAAACCTCCTTTTGATTTGTTAATAATAGCCACCCAATAAAACAAACCGAGGCATCAAACAGGTCAAACATACATTTAACTAACAGAAGATGTATTCCTTCTAAAACTAACCGGTCAACATAAAACTCTGCAATAACAAAACTTACGATATAAGTAGAAAACCTTATAAATAGATCCAACATTAATGGAAGGTATATAAATATTTCATTTCCAAGATATTATAAAAATGTAGCATGAAACTATAAACTGAACAGCCTTATCACAGATTCATAGGGTGTACCAAACCTTCCTATGACAAACATCACACACTGTACACACTTCAAATTCCAACATTATCTCCCATACTAAACACTTAAAGATCAGTTATGAGCTAAATTAATCGAAATAAAAAGTACATTTGAATACCATAAACACTTACAAAGGCAGGGAAATAGAGCTACAAACAGCAAGACAATCACACCTGCATAATAAAACATAACATATGGAAATAAAAAATCTCTTTTATCCAAACAACAAACACCAAAAAATAATCAAAACATACAGTCTAAGAACTAACTGGAGAAGAGGAAGTAATAACCAAAAAAATAAGTAAGGAATAGAGCTTTCACCTAAAAACGCTGCTGCAAAGAGAAATTGTCAACTTTGACTAAAAAAATCAGAACCTAACTCAGATGGCATCAAGAGCAAATAAGTTCAGCAACATGAACCAAACGGCCTTACGAAGATGCAATTGAACAGTACCTTGGATTATCGTCTGTTGTTGTTATCGATTTTGAAGGGCTCAATACCTGAAATCCTACAAAGCCGATCTAACAGCAAATCGCATATTGAAACGAAAATTACTAAGCCAAGAAGGAGACGATGGAAATATGATGGTGAGAAGAAAGGAAAATTAGGGTTTCACCCCCATTTTATGGAACCTTGACAACAATGAGCAGACTAACTAAGCGGAGGAAATGAAGAATGAGAACGGAATGTTCCAAATCAGGGAAGCAAGTGAAGATAAAGTAGCAACACCATATCGCTACTGTGCCACTCGAGACTTTTGACCGTCCTTTCTTCAACTGTAGAGCATGGAGGAAGAAAGCGTGCATTTTCACGGCGAAGCAGTTGGACAACCCGGTGAGTGGGTGAACAAATAGAACTAAACGTGTAAAGTAAACACAAAAGGGAGCACCTCTTGTACATATGGCATCTAATGTTATAAACTACGCATGAAGGTTGTAAAGTGTGCTGCAAGGGTTGTACCATACGTTGATAAATGTTATATAGTGTAATATAATAAACAAAAACTCCATATGCGTCTTATCCTTACATTCACTCTCAATATAATTTCCCAAGTCTCTTTCCTATTTATTATTTATAGTTTTTAATATTCGTTATTTCTTTTTTCACGGGCGTATGCTTAAAATTTTTTTATTATTTCTTACACGTTTACGTTTAAACTTATGATTAAAAATTAAATTGTTAGTTATATATGAAGTTATTAATTATATTATTGTTCAAAACATCCAGTGTAATACACGGTTTAATATAACTACTATTTTAATTTAAATAACAAATAAAAATTATCAAAGTCACGTGTCATCATCATATTCACTTTTATCAAAATTTCTCGTATCTCTCATATTAAATATAAACCCACTCTCTCCTATTAAATTACTAATGATTTTTAATTAAAATATAAAAAATATAAATTTTCTTATCTTATATTTAAAAAAAATTAATAAATTAAAAAAAGATTTAAATTATATCTTATTCTATAATAAATACTTATAAATTTTAAATCTTTATTATTAGTTATTTATAATTTTAAATATTAATTATTTCTTATTACATGCGTGTATGCTTAAAAAAATTCATTATTTCTTATATGTTTACGTATAAACTTATGCTTAAAAATATATAATAATAATAATAATAATAATAATAATAATAATAATAATAATAATAATAATAATAATAATAATAATAATAATAACAATATACGAATTATTGATTATATATCATTTTTAAAATATCCCGTGTAATACACATGGAGTATAACTAGTTAACTTATATAAAAAAAAGTGAAAATGAATATTGAAGCAAAATAAGTGGCGGAAAGACGGCTAATTTTTTTTGTCTATTTTCCGTTAAAAGGAAAAACATAGTCTACACATGAGTTGTTTGTATTTCAATTTTATTTATGTTGCGTTAAAGCAATACATACAATCTTTTGTACCCAACAGCGAGCCACTTTTGGCTCGTGTTCGACTCATTTATAAACCAAGCTGACATAGCTACAAATCGAGCCATCTTTGAGCGAGCTTTTCTCGAACAAACTTTGAGCAAGCTCCGAGTCACGAGCTTTTTAATCAGCCCTACTCATCTTGTCCACTTCATACCCTATTTTTTAATGAGATTTACTGATTGTTTGTTTCTTATACTTCAAAAGTTGGTTATAAAATTCTTATTGTAATAATAACCAAAATGAAATATTTGTTACATCAAGAATCCGACTCATTTGAATTACTCGTTGCTTTTTCGCTACGACACCTCAAATGGGACCAAGAAATGAAAGTGACTCCACTCATACACACTCAACGATAGATGAAACAACTTTATAAAGGGATAACATCCAACCCCATATAATATGGAGCTACCACTCAATTCGAGTCCAATGTGATATGTATCCGCCCCTGATTAATAAACACATAAATCATTTGCACACCGGACCCAGCCCCAACTCCCACATAAATCACGTGTGTGGGCACATGTCATTAACTTTAGTCTTTGGGATCATCATCTAGAGCCTCATCCGGGGGTAATTTTCTTCAAACTCGTCTTATTTATCCCCACCCAAATTCATAATACTTGCATAATAATACAATTCAACAATTATAGACAACAAATACACTATAACAAACATTTAAAGAACACGTAAATATATAATAACAACAACAATTATTATTATTTCAACCATATATAACAACAAATTTATTAAAAATTTAAAAAAATAAAAAACAAAATCGAGTATCCGTGGGAAATCAAACGAACTCTAAAATTTGTTCTTATACCTACAAGTCTGATTCGTAATGCTTCTACTCTGTATATCAATATTCACATCACAAGTCGAAGTCGACGTGACGTGAATATGAACAAAAACCACACGAACTTTCGCTTTGATTTTAGTATAAGTTGAAAAAGGCAAATTACCTCCAAGCACGTCTCTATAGATCTCGGAATCCGTAACCAACCGATCCGCGAAAATAGTAACCGTCAGATCCAACTGCTCCTTATCATCGGAGCCAATTTTTCCGGCAGGAATCGGAACGTCACCGACGTCTCTGCCTTTATACCGGAGAGTAGCCGAGCTGCTGGCGTAGCTGATACCGACCTTGTTAGGGTTTTCGATGGTGATATTGAGGGCTAGCGAGAGGTTTAACAGAACCCTAAGTGGTAGGGGATCGACGGAGACGTCGAAATCCTGGAGCGCGACGGAATTGACGGTGAGAACGGGCTTTTTGGCCTTGAAAACGGTGAGGGAGAGAATGAGTAGGATTAAAGCAATGGTGAGGATGACTCCGGTTATGGATGAGCAGGTGATGATGATGCATCTCCGGCGTTTTCGTTTGCGAGATTTGTCGTCGGCGGCGGGGGAAACGGCGACGGATCTGAGAGGTTGTTCGTCTTTTTTCTCGATATCCATGATTGAAAACGGAGTTGCAGATGCCGTTATAACGGAGACGGAAGCATATATATAGGGGAAAGAGTATTAAATGATAAACGCGGAATTAGTTTATCGTTGGGGGGACTCGTCTTCGCACTAGCTTGACTTTATACTTTATAGATTCTAGAAATATATAAAGAAAGGAAAATTAAAGAATTGGGAACCTATTATATGAAATAGTCTTTTTAGAGTAAATTTTAAATTACGTCCGTTTATGACTTTATGTTAGGCACATTGTCATTATGGATTATGTGTTTTCCCCAAACTAAATTATACTTCTAATGTTTATTTTTAAATTTTTGGAAAAATTGCATATATCCCCTACTTAAAAAAAAAACTACATATATACCCAAAATACAAGTTTTTAATGCATAATTTATAATGGTCGCACAACCATAAAATATTTTCTTTTTGTTTTACCCCTTTGTTTTTATGTCTAGTCAAAACGGGCAAGCTACATTTAATTTAATAATATATTAAGTGAACATGGAGCATGCTCCGATTCTAGGTTGGTATTTTCAATTCAACGTATTCTATTGTACAGAGAATCATATTCCATAATACTTTTAAGATTTTGATTTACGTTGTAACACCCTGTCTTGAAATACGAGTGACTAATTTATATACAGGACCTGTTTTATAGACACCCCTCTTCAAATTTCACACCTCAAACCGGGGCTGATTGGGCGAACAAGCCCAGTTCGAAAAAAACAAAAAAGTCATTTCACGTCAGAACCCAGAATACGAGGTTTAAACCGGGGCTTTACGGGCAAACCGGCCCGATTTGTTCTTCCTTTTTTTTTCTTTTCTGAATTGGTATTTTTTTAATAGCCCTTATAAAAAGATACAAAGTTTAAATGCAAAAAAGGGTCATTTTTTTAAATATTAACGTTTTGCAACATTTATTTACTCATTTTTATAGTATAACAATTTCTTTGTCAAATAATTTTATAACTTAAACGGAACTCGGTAAAATATCACGTTAATTAAACAACTCAACCAAACCCAACTTTTTTTATAAACTAATTATAATTATAATATCAACACAAAGGGTGACAGACTGTAACTTTTTTATATTTTAACTAATATGGATTAGGAGATTGTGATTTCTCGTCTTGCATATCACAAAACTTTTCAAAACTAAATTTCATTTGAAAAGGAGTAAAGCAAACGATGAACTAACAAGTCGTCATTCATATTTCATAATCGTACACACTTAATTTTAATTTCATTTCATTTTGTGATCAAAAAAAAAAATTAAACCGGGGCGGTTTGAGTTTGTCTTTATTCAAACCGGGACGGTTTGATCAAACGGGGGCGGTTTGGGGTGTAAAAATAAAATTTTGGGGTGTCTAAATAGAATCTCCGTTATATATAAAGCTAAAAGACTAATGATTAGTCTGACATATTTTTTTTAATAGTATTGAACTTCAACCAGGTTTGGAAGTAAACATATGGTATAATAGTGTTACTTACGGTACGCTATGAGCACAGACCGTGCTGGTAACTCATGTCATCAGTCAAACTCATTCTAGAAAAAATTCAGCCTCGCGAACGACCTGATAATAAAACTTGTGGACTCAAGGATTGAACTAGTGATCTCTCAATTGATTAACTAGTCTCCTATCATCACTAATACCACTAGGCACTAGGACAACTCCTAGTTAATGCTACAATATGAAATATAATGTCCCTCAAAAAGTTTATGGATACACATGATCTTGCACTACATGCAAGAAGCGGACTTGGAATCGACGCCACCCAAATAACTTTTATTAACTAAACCAACAAAACGGATAATTAAAAACATAGAATAAAAAAATATTAAGAAAAATAGATTTAAATAATCTCAACTATTGTCTATTAGCTGCCAATAATCTCATTATTTTTTTATAATAAAACAATCTTATTTTTATACCATATTTTATTTAATAATCTTTTCGTTAAACTCCACTAACGCTGTATATGTTGACCGTTTTCCGGCGAGCCGTCGGTTATTGTGTTCGGTTGTTAGTCTTAAGTAAAAATCATATGCTTATGGTATAAAGATAAGACTGTTCTATTATAAAAAAATTAGTAAAATTATTACCGGTTAATAGACAATCATTGAGATTATTTAAATCTATTTTTCTAAAATATTATCTTTCTTAGGAGCTTCTTGAGATCAGAAAATAATATTTTTCTTCAAAATCCCAAAAGCACCCACCCGACCACCCTGACGTCATATTAATCCCATAAACTTTTTTTTTGGAACGGCATCGATTAGGCGACTTTGGTCTCACGTGTAAACCTACCCTTGCGGGGCTATGTCCAAGGTCGATTACTCGGACCTCCGTGAGAACCAAGACACCCCCTCCTGAAGCTTTCTCCTGGCAGAAACCCCCTCCTGGGACAACATGGGGTAAAACTGCCTCCCCTTGGATTAGAACTTGAGTCACATAGTAACCAAAGCCCTAAGAGCCAAGGGGGTAACCACTAGGACAAGTCCTAGTGGTTTATTAATCCCATAAACTAAACACTTTTTTTTATAAAAGAAATGAATCTAACAAAAAAATGCCCAAAGGAGTTCGATCCATAATACTTGATGTATTCAACGTTCTAACCGTAATATCGCAATCTCTATAAAATGATGATTGAAAAATGTTGAGTGAACGCCTGAAGATATACAAATTTGACAACAAATGTTGTAAGTCAATAACGAAAGATGTTTTATACTTTTCTAGTTTTCTTTTAACAACAGTTTTTATTCCACCGATATTGTCAATAAGTATATGTTTTATATTAATCTCATATTATTTCAAAAATGTTAACTCTGTTGACAAACTTATATATATACTTTTTCTAAAACATCGGATATCTTTCATTAACAAAAAACTGAACTAACGTAGTGCTAGAATACAAATTACATACACAAATACAACAATGGGTAGGATAAAAACAATGTTTTTAGTTTGAGTACGATTACAAGAAAAAGAAATTAACTACTATTACAATACAAGAAGAAAATGAAGGCAAATAGAATTACACTACATTTAAAAGAATTATGAAACATTAGAGGAATATTACTATTACAATTACACTTGAAATATAAAGATTACGAGAAATGACTATAGAGAGAACGAAGACACATTTGTGACACGAGTAAACACGTTTATATTTTGTGTTAATTTTTTTAAAATAGTTATATTGTGGTTGTGACATGTCTTGTTACTAAACATGTAATAATATTCTTGTCAAAACAGTTTTTGTCGTGTAACACGATTATAAACACTTTTGTGTTCACGTTTGGAGAAGATTGGCACGATTAGTTAATCGTGTCATGTTTGTGTTTAGTATTCGTGTTATCCTGTCTAGCCAGCTTAACACATTACATTTAGACCTACTATTTCAGCCCTAGCTGACCACATTAAATTTCAAAGTTCTATCTTTCTTCTTCATATCTCATCTCACTGAAACCATCCAACACCATTACACCCATCCAACACCATTACACCATACACTCTTATAAGCTTCCATGATCAAGGGCAAATTTTCCGAAACTTCTTTATACACCATAACACAAATCACTTTGTGGTGTATAGACGTTGATTATGTGAAACAATTCATCAACACCATGAACCTTACTAAGATCGTCAGAGAATTTTGGGAACCTGAATACACTAGCACTCCATATACAAAATACACACTCGACTTCCCTAACGTGTCAGACATATTCAGCCTCAAACTTTTCAATTCTTGAATACACGAGAAATTGAGTATGGTATTATATATGATTGAGTAATTTTGGTGAAAACAAAGTGAAGCTGCTTAATTTGAAAGAAAAAAAAAAGGAATATGCAACATATCGAAACTAAGTCAAGATGGTAGTTGATGTCACTGAGTTTTTTTAAGAAACTGGTTGATGTAGTGAGATATGTGAAATTTTTTGTTGTTTCTTTGTTACTTTTCCACCTTCTGAGAAAAAGGGTCATTCTTTAACGTTTTTAACTATGAAGTTGGCTTTTTTTTTTCTTTTTCTTTGAGTTTCCCAAATTTTGGTTGGTGATCTTTTTTTTAAGGGTGGAATTTTATTAATACCTGCCAAATCTTTTTCTATATGGGTCCCTATCTATTGGGGCTATCTGTGATGAGTCCACATGTTCAGCAATAAGCATGTGTAAACACCATCAAAGAATGTTCAAGACTGTTGCTCCAAGTCTAACTAACATGTGATGTTCACTTTCCTAATGATGTTTGAAGTCACTACCCAGCTAAAATGTGTTTGAAATCACTACTCATTGTTGCTCAAACAAGCAACCACATTATTCAAATATTCCCTTCTATACATGGTGAAAATGTTATCAAAAGAAACATATAATAGTCTATACATAGTGAATAACTAAATGAAACACCACAAAACATCATCTAATACAAATTATACATATATCTGTCCCCTTGAGATTATGTGGTAATTTACTTAAAACACTGGATACCCTGATCGCTGGTTTGGTTTGTTGTCTTTTATAGCAACGAACGCATTGACACTTAATGAGCTTACGCATTGGTTTTGAAAAATAGTCTGGCCCATTTAATTCGGTTTTACTTTTTATCATGTAACTAAGGTTATTTTTTTAATGGTTAACAAATGTCCTAAAAAGCCATGAAATATTAACACTAGTTGAGCTCAATCCAAAAGAAAATCATCTCCGAATGAGATTATATGATTTTGCTTCATCTTATTTATGGAATAATATTAAAATATAAACCAGTGCAAATTAAAAAGAAATACTAATAAATTCAAATGGTGTAGTATATACATTTATATAACGAGAGGTTGACCCGCTAGACATTATGGCGTTTAAGATAGGACTAACATTCTTTACTCACTTCATACGTGACAAATACATTTGTATCCATATAAAAGGAACAAATACATATGAATGCGTGTGCAGGAGTTCACATTTCATGTCTCATTTCACATTATGGTTTTGATAGTTTTTATTTTGTCAAAGCATGAGTCAATCTGCAAGTAACAGTATAAATCATGAAAAAAGAAAACCAAACCAAACTGAATCGTTACAAACGGTTTAGTTTTGGTTTTGTTTCATTGTCCGGAATATTTGAAACTGACCGAGTGAAAGTTAAAAAGAAAAATGAAAAATCAACTGCAAAACGATACCTATGTCAAGTTTCGACAGTTCCACGGTTTTAAACCCAACTATAAACGCCTCTATTTTATACAACACATAGCTATGATACCAAATCTATAAATCTAACATAAACCAGTAACTTTGACAAAAAGATACAAAACAGTTTTCTGCATCCAATATAAGATAAATAAGAATGACATCAGTAGTACAATATCCAAATCCATACAAACAAGATATATTTATCAAAATCAGTTGTTTGACTTGTTTCTAAACAACATTACTAATTCTAGAACCAAAATAAGGTTAGCCTACAACTTACCAATGCTTGCAGGGATCATAATATCATTATGTCTATACTTCAAAATCAAATTCAAGCTTTCTGCACAAACTGAGATCAATGCACCTTGATTTCTTGACCGGCTTCAAAGGAGCACCAGGGCAAGTCTCGGCGATACCAGTGAGACGGGGACCAAAAGGAGGTGTCACAGGTGCATCAGGACTCGAATCAACGGCTGAGATCTCACCAAGAACATCCTCTGCCTGCTTCGATAAAATGCATTCCAAAAGGGAGTCATAAACAGCCTCCAATAACATATCATCATCATGGTTTTCAAGCGCACTTTCATAAACATGTTCACCATCCTTTTTGGTGAGTGAGTTGAAATCAAGCCTCCTTTCAACAAAACTCCGCGATTCTTGAAAAAATTTCATGGTACATGGGGCCAGCATTAGGCGGTCCGGACCAGGGGCAAATGGGTCAAAAACAGCTGCTTTTGGGGTGCTAGGGCTGTCATCATCGCTTTCATTCGTTGTCAATGGGGATGTAACACAAGATTTCAACTCTGAGCCCTGTTTGTTGGATTCTGGAGTTATGGGCCTCAAACCAAACCCGCCATTATCAACTGATGGCGATGATGACAGATCGGTTTCCATATCAGCAGAATGCTTGTTGATGCTTTTACAAGAAATACTTCCAGTGACCCCCAATTGATCCATTTTTCAAAAACTCACCCCTGCAATTTTCAAACCCTAGTTATTGATATAACAACTAATTTTAGGGAAAACCATAAAAATAGACAAATTTGACCAAATTATTAGTAATTTTCCCTTTGCCCAAAAAATGTGTGTGGTTAAATTAAACCCTAGCTGAAGAGAGAAATACAAATAAACCCTAATAGAACCAAATCACGTTTAGCGAATGAAATTAGGGTTTCCAAATCCTGTCTCACATAAAAAGAGGGATCTAGAATAAGGGGGAATACATTCTAACTTTCGAATCAAGCGTTATACACAAGAGAAGAAAAAAAAACATAAACTTTATAGAAAAAGGTAGAAAGAATCTTGGCAACCATGGCGGGAAAATTGATCCGTAGAAAAGGGCAAACAGGTAAAATGATACATAAAAAAAAACAAGAATCTGGAGATCTAGAGATACCTGGTTTGATTTGTGGACCGGCGGCGAAGAAAAGAGAAGAGAAAATGGAATGAAAATGGCGGAGTTTGGCCACCGTGAAGTGGTGGTGGAATAGTCGTCCGCTCGTGCAGAAAGAAAGAGTCTGATTGGTTTGACGAACAGCTGACGAATCACGACTAATCTGGTCAGTTTACTTTTTTGGAACGGCGATGTTTGGTCACGATGGGTTAGGACATCGCGCACCTATCCTACCTCCGTAGAGGAGGAGATGAGGGTCCACCCCACAGACAGCCAGACATGAGTGTCCTAACCGTGCCTCAGCTGGGGTCGTGTGGGGCATATGGACGTTCCCCGGGAAAACCATGCGACTGTCTAGCAGGCCCACATGGGACCTTCGTTGAAACCCGTAGGTTTCAACCCAAGCTTAGACAGTTGCAAGCCTCCACAATAGCAGAACTATCTGGAGTAACCTGCGTGCTGGGTAAAACCGGTCGGCATCATGACTCGAACCAAGGTTTGCCCTTGGTCATCAATCATTTGCCAACAGTGAGGTTTGAACCTGGGTTTCCCCAAAGTCCAAACAACACCGGTACCATTGAGACAATGCTACAATGGTATCTGGTCAGTTTACTTGTGTTTGTGTTTTGACCACCGACATATTTCTTTCGTTATTTTTCCTTTTGTGTTATATATAAAAGATACCCTTAAAAACATTAAATGTATCATTAAAAACTAGAGTTTTTTTTTATTTTTTTTATTTTATTATTATTATTTTTTTGGAGTAATACAATCGGTAAATCAAGAACAAAATAAAACATGGAAAAAGAATCAAATTGGACCAACGGTTACTAATTCTTTATCGAAATTGAAAACGAAAGAGATTTACAAACGGAATTGGGAAAACAAAAAGTAACCAACAAACGCCTAATCTGAGTCACTTATCGAAAACGATAGCTAATGGTAGTTAACTAAACTTGCTCTCAGATTGACACAATCAGACCCTGTAGTTTCAACTCAATGAAAACTCGCTAGAATCGAGAACTTGTCACTTTTGGCCCAAACTAGCTATTTGGCTTTAATCATCTTAGAACCTTAACTGAACTTGTTTACTGACGGGTGTACCGTTACTTAGCCATTGGAAGTGATAAATACATAACTTTGATGATTGTTTTGATTTTAAATCATGATATTAGATGACTATGTGAAGTTATGTGATTGCAGGTGAAAACAGGCTTAAACGAGCTTCTTAGAGGTGGAGAAAGAATCGGGAAAGTATGAGCTAGAGATTGGATGATGTAGAGCAAGAAAATGAAGAGGAAAGTTCAGCTCCACCGTAGCTTACTCCACCACCGTAGCTTACGGTGGTGGCTGGTTTTACAAAGATGCACCGTACCACAGGAGCAACCTGGCGTAACATAACGCAAGCCACCGTAAGCTACGGTGGCCAGCGTAGCTTACGGTGGAAGTCGGTTTCCAGCTTCGTAAATTCGATTAAATGGGCAGTTTTGGGGGTCTTTTGAGATTCATTCGAGGGCAGACGTTGGGGAACGAACCAGAGGCCATTGGAGGCGAATTTTGGAGAGAAAAAGAGGGGAGGAGATCAATTCTAACATCACAATCATCAACGAATCATTGAAGAATCATCCATGGAGCATCAAATCACCAAGTTTGCAATCAACTTCACCATGAGAGGCTAAATTTCCTTGTGATTCCTTCTAGATGTAGGGTTTGTTTCTTGACATTATACTTTTGGTTTTCTTTATTTTTTTGGGATAGCAATCTAAGCGTTCGACGCTTTTTGCTATGATGTGTGTTTGAATGATTGTAACAATTCGGTATTTGCTTAATCTTTATCTTGAACCATCAGTTCTTGGTGCCGTTGGCAATCGAGATTTATTGGGTAGGGATTTGGGTTGGTTTGTATTGAATGATCATCGAGTGACGACCTCGCATTCTAGTTATCCGAGTTCTTAGTCCTCTTTTATCACTTCCATTCAATTACACATGAACCATGTCTATGTGGTTCTTCCCAATTGAAAACCATAATGTAATGTTAGTTTAAAACCCGAAATCTAGAAGGATCACGTTTTCTCATACTTGTTATTACAAAGTAATCTAATTTCTAATTAATCTCAAATTGGTGTTTAGAATTATTAATCCACAAATTTCATCATCTAAAGTGCAATTTCTACATTTTTATTCTTACTGTTTTGCTTAGATATAATTGCTACAAACAACACATACTCCACATTCTCCCTGTGATCGACACCCGCTTACCACTATCTAATTAGTGTAATTGGGTTTATCTTTGAGTGGGACTTCGACCTCACGTCAAATTTTGGCGCCGTTGTCGGGGAGACGTGCGCAGCGTGTGTTCTTTGGTAGTAATTTTTGTTTGTCAGGTTTACACTGGGTTGTGTTAGTGTGCAGGTACCCACAGGTGCATGCGTACTAGGAAGTCACAATCATCATCACCATTACTATTCGATCCCGAAATCGAAAGGACATTCAGGAGAAACCGAATCTTACATCGGGAAAACAAGGTGGTTGGATCACCGAGTACACAAAGCAAGAGAATGGAACCACAAAGTGAACCGAGAAAGCAACCGGTGGACACATCAGTCTCACCTTCGGATCAGTATATACCACCACCTACATCAATCCCTTCTCCGTCCACTATACCCACATCTAGTACCACCACTTCAACAAGTTTGCCTGAATCAAACCCATCCAGTTTTGCATCTTATTCGGGCATTCCATCCTTTGCCCAATTTTACCCATCTTATGGGCAATCATCTCAACAAAATCAACAACCATTATTTCAGCAAACCCCACCTATAACCCATACCACCTCAAACCTTCCACCAGTTTTTACAACTCCGGGACCCCAACAACAAGGTCAACTAAGATTTCAGCAACATACACATATACCATTGGAGGGACAATATGGGGGATATGGTGATAGTTATGAAGGCAGGTATGAAGATTATGAAGAAGGATATGAAGTAGAGGGCAATGTAAGTCAAGGATTTACTCAAGAAGAATTTGCATTTCAACAAAGACCACCGGTTGATCAATTTCAACAAAGGTATATGAGACCCCCGGTTATGCCAAGACAGCAGCCACCTCCAGTCCAAAGGCAAGCACCTCAACAAAGGGCGCCACCACAGAATCATCAAGGTCCTCCACAAGGCCCACCACCACCGCAAGGGCCACCGCAAGGAGTACCAATTGCAGTTCCAAGAAGGCATAACCGTGATGCGGATAGAGGAATTGAAGCACATTTCAGACCCATCATAACAAACAACCCATCACCGGTGGTAATCCCTCAAAATCGGGAAGGTCGAACATTTGAGGTAAGGACCAATTCATTACAAAGTCTACCCAAGTTTCATGGGTTGGCTACCGAGGAGCCTTATTTTCACTTGGAGGCATATGATTCTATCTGCAATACTATTGGAGGGCAAGGTTTTTCGCCCGACGCAGTCAAGTTGGTGTTGTTTCAATTTTCACTTGAGGATAAAGCCAAGAGATGGTTTCACACATTGCCATCCGCATCCATTTATACATGGGCTGCAATGCAACAAAGGTTTTTGGATGAGTTCTATACAAATCAGAAGACAAGCGATGCTAGAAGGAGCTTGAGAAATTTCCAACAACAACAAGGTGAGCTTTTTCATGAGGCATTTGAGAGATTCAACTTGATGTTGAAGAACTGCCCGCACCATGGGATCGATCTATGGGATTTGCTAAATGCATTCCATGAGGGGTTGACACCCGAGGATGCTAGAGATTTACTGTCCATCTCCAATGGCACGTTTGGTACGAATTTTGAGCAAGATGATTGGGCATATATAGAACAGATGGCGGTAACATCAAAGAGGAAGGCACAATCTTCTAGGAGAACAAGGCACGCCATTGGTAGACAACATGTGCAAGCCGTAGCTGATAGTGGTGTTCAAGCTTCAACTCAACCATATGAGGTATGTGCAAGTTGTAATGAATTAGGCCATGCTACTAATCAATGTCTAGGTATGCAGGAACAGTTTGAAGAGGTCAATCAAGTTCAGGGACAAAGCGGGGGTGGGAGGAATTACAACATGAACTCAAACACCTACCACCCGGGGTTAAGAAATCACCCAAATTTTCGGTATGGTAACCCAGCGAATCAAGCCAATCCTAACTTTCAAGGGACCAATCAATCCAATATGGCACCCCGACAACCTTATGCGAATCAAGGCAATTTCCGGGGCGGTAATAATCAAGGTTATCAAAGGCAATATCAACAAGGTAACGAACCAAGTGGGTCATCGGCACCGGGAGACGCAAGTGGAAGTGAAGTCATGGACATCCTCAAGACAATGCAACAAGAAATGCACAAGAGGAACCAAATGGATGACGAAAGGCTTCGGAAAGATGAGGTACGTGATAAAGCCATCCATTCTTTGACCACTCAAATGGGTCAACTTGCCACCGAAGTGGCAGATTTGAAGAAAAACAAGGGCCAACTCCCAAGTGACACAGTGGTGAATCCGAAAAATACAAAGCAAGTGCATATTAACATGGTAAGTGTCGTTCCTAATATTAAATTTAATGAAACATGTCTAACCTCTCCTTGTCAAGTTGTTGCAGGTATAGGTGAGACTATCAAAGAAAAAAGAGACGAGGAGTCAGGAGCACCAATTGTGCCAATTCGAGTTGGAAAGCTGAAAATTTCTCGAGCCTTATTGGATTATGGAGCAACTATGAGTGTGTTACCAGGTAGTCTGTATGATCTATATGACTTCGGTCCTTTGCATGTGATAGATAGTGTGGTGAGTTTAGCAGATGAGACTTGGAAGAAGCCACGCGGAGTGGTCAAGGATGTTATGATTCAATTGGGCGAATTCCAATATCTGGTGGACTTTTTAGTGCTGGATTATGCTTCCACAAAGGCTCCGGCACAACATAAAGTGATTCTAGGTCGCCCGTTCCTACACACGGCCAACGCTCAAATCAATTGCCGGGACGATATCATCACAATGACCCTAGAGAATCGTAAGCTATTTTTCAATGCCTGGACCAAATCTATCACCTATGAGTCTGCTGCAAGGGTTGGTGAATCATGTGTTTTTGATACGGGGGTTCTTCCACACATTATGGGTGTATGTGAGGGTGCATGGTATGATGAGGCTACTGCGAGTGCAACAGAAGATAAACCACCAGATCTTCGAAGCTCCGGGAGTAATGTACTCAATGTTGATCCCCATGGGTATAAAAATTACACACATTTCAGTACATACAACAAGTTTGCACCCCACCAAATGAAAAAGCACACGGGAGAAGATGGCAGGGGCTACATTTTCAAACCACCATAACTGAGAGTTGGCATGGTCTGGCTGAAGACTAGTAAACTTAGCGCTGCCCGGGAGGCAACCCGAGGGCCGTTGTAACACTTAAGTGTGGGGAGGATGTGGCAGAAAGTTGGAGAATCAAGAGCATCATATGTATCCATCGCCACCAGGTCCATGTATTCATTCCTCACTCTTTTTATGTTGCTTGGCCTTGGACTGTCTTTTCTTTTCTTTAAGTTTTTTTTTATTTTTATTTTTGTTTGGAATAAATCCGGTTGGAGGTAGCATTTAATTTAGCTTCTCATAAAAAATATGAATTTCACTCCTCACAAAACCTCTAAAGCCATACATTGGGGACAATGTATCCCAAGTGTGGGGATGGGGGAAATTTTTAAATTTTTTTGTGTTACGTGTTCCTGACCCCGGTGATTGAACAAGTGCAAGTTGGTTAGAGGCCCGATTGGTGGGAGTTGAAAGTGTTGGTTCCTTGACATGGTCATAATTCCCTTTATTTGCTCAATATTGCCTAGCAAGTTTGATAGAATTTTTAATCAAAGGTAGCATGCTTCCGGTATAATAATTCATGCAACAAACCGGTAACCCATTTTCCACAATTAGTGAGTTTTGTGCCTTACACTCTTGCTTATCATATATATTTTTGTTCATTGAGTGTGACTTTGTGTCTTTTACTTTAGAACTTGTGCAACTGATGCGTTCCGAGATCTTAGCTTAAGCATGCATGTGAAAATGATTTAGGCATTTAGGTGAAGCCTCGTCTGGATGTGTGCGAGTGTGGGATTCGGGGGTTGGGACCTCATACGTTACATATATGAGCTTGGTAAAAGTGAGGGTCGGGGGTTTGGGTTCATTAGATGCCATTTTGTGCTTATTGCCTATCAATTGACTACCCGAGCCTATTTCCCAAATCTTATTACCCCTAGTATTCGTTTCGGCTTATAGTTTGTTTACCGTTTATAGATAGATGTTGAATAAGGTAGTTTGGTGAAGTTGTGATAGTCTGTTATGTAATCTAAGCGTTAGACGCTTTTTACGTCATTAGTTTCGAATCATCAAAAAAAAAAAAAAAAAAAAAAAATTGCAAAATATGAGATCGGTTGATTGAAGTATTGAGCAACCAAAAAGAACGTGAAGTTATTGATTAGCATAGTGTGTAAATATTAGTGTTTGTTCTTATGTAATAAATAAGCCGAATTGATCACTTGAGCCACTTCAAAAATTCTCATTCCACACCCTACACCTAGCCACGTTACAACCCATTATAAGACCTTTTGATTTGCGTGTATGCTATAGTAATTTAGATGGAGGTTCGAGAGTTGTACAAGCATATGATAGTAAAACGACACATTTGTCAAATGAGTGCATACTAGCTCATTACGCTAGTCTTCAAATCTTAACCGAGAGGAGTGTTCATTGTGAGGGGTTTGTTGTGTGCATAAAAGGCCGAGAGCATGTTAGGTTTGGTTAAAATTCTTGTAGTTTGATTGTTGCATTTTGCTTAACTAGTGCATTGATGCATTTTGGGAATCGGGTATGACTTGGAACCTTAACTGAAAACTGGGTTTGACTGGATTGATTGGATGATTGACAACGAAATGATGTTGAGTTGCTTGGGGTCAAGCAACGAGTAAGTGTGGGGATGTGACGGGTGTACCGCTACTTAGCCATTGGAAGTGATAAATACATAACTTTGATGATTGTTTTGATTTTAAATCATGATATTAGATGACTATGTGAAGTTATGTGATTGCAGGTGAAAACAGGCTTAAACGAGCTTCTTAGAGGTGGAGAAAGAATCGGGAAAGTATGAGCTAGAGATTGGATGATGTAGAGCAAGAAAATGAAGAGGAAAGTTCAGCTCCACCGTAGCTTACTCCACCACCGTAGCTTACGGTGGTGGCTGGTTTTACAAAGATGCACCGTACCACAGGAGCAACCTGGCGTAACATAACGCAAGCCACCGTAAGCTACGGTGGCCAGCGTAGCTTACGGTGGAAGTCGGTTTCCAGCTTCGTAAATTCGATTAAATGGGCAGTTTTGGGGGTCTTTTGAGATTCATTCGAGGGCAGACGTTGGGGAACGAACCAGAGGCCATTGGAGGCGAATTTTGGAGAGAAAAAGAGGGGAGGAGATCAATTCTAACATCACAATCATCAACGAATCATTGAAGAATCATCCATGGAGCATCAAATCACCAAGTTTGCAATCAACTTCACCATGAGAGGCTAAATTTCCTTGTGATTCCTTCTAGATGTAGGGTTTGTTTCTTGACATTATACTTTTGGTTTTCTTTATTTTTTTGGGATAGCAATCTAAGCGTTCGACGCTTTTTGCTATGATGTGTGTTTGAATGATTGTAACAATTCGGTATTTGCTTAATCTTTATCTTGAACCATCAGTTCTTGGTGCCGTTGGCAATCGAGATTTATTGGGTAGGGATTTGGGTTGGTTTGTATTAAATGATCATCGAGTGACGACCTCGCATTCTAGTTATCCGAGTTCTTAGTCCTCTTTTATCACTTCCATTCAATTACACATGAACCATGTCTATGTGGTTCTTCCCAATTGAAAACCATAATGTAATGTTAGTTTAAAACCCGAAATCTAGAAGGATCACGTTTTCTCATACTTGTTATTACAAAGTAATCTAATTTCTAATTAATCTCAAATTGGTGTTTAGAATTATTAATCCACAAATTTCATCATCTAAAGTGCAATTTCTACATTTTTATTCTTACTGTTTTGCTTAGATATAATTGCTACAAACAACACATACTCCACATTCTCCCTGTGATCGACACCCGCTTACCACTATCTAATTAGTGTAATTGGGTTTATCTTTGAGTGGGACTTCGACCTCACGTCAAATTTTGGCGCCGTTGTCGGGGAGACGTGCGCAGCGTGTGTTCTTTGGTAGTAATTTTTGTTTGTCAGGTTTACACTGGGTTGTGTTAGTGTGCAGGTACCCACAGGTGCATGCGTACTAGGAAGTCACAATCATCATCACCATTACTATTCGATCCCGAAATCGAAAGGACATTCAGGAGAAACCGAATCTTACATCGGGAAAACAAGGTGGTTGGATCACCGAGTACACAAAGCAAGAGAATGGAACCACAAAGTGAACCGAGAAAGCAACCAGTGGACACATCAGTCTCACCTTCGGATCAGTATATACCACCACCTACATCAATCCCTTCTCCGTCCACTATACCCACATCTAGTACCACCACTTCAACAAGTTTGCCTGAATCAAACCCATCCAGTTTTGCATCTTATTCGGGCATTCCATCCTTTGCCCAATTTTACCCATCTTATGGGCAATCATCTCAACAAAATCAACAACCATTATTTCAGCAAACCCCACCTATAACCCATACCACCTCAAACCTTCCACCAGTTTTTACAACTCCGGGACCCCAACAACAAGGTCAACTAAGATTTCAGCAACATACACATATACCATTGGAGGGACAATATGGGGGATATGGTGATAGTTATGAAGGCAGGTATGAAGATTATGAAGAAGGATATGAAGTAGAGGGCAATGTAAGTCAAGGATTTACTCAAGAAGAATTTGCATTTCAACAAAGACCACCGGTTGATCAATTTCAACAAAGGTATATGAGACCCCCGGTTATGCCAAGACAGCAGCCACCTCCAGTCCAAAGGCAAGCACCTCAACAAAGGGCGCCACCACAGAATCATCAAGGTCCTCCACAAGGCCCACCACCACCGCAAGGGCCACCGCAAGGAGTACCAATTGCAGTTCCAAGAAGGCATAACCGTGATGCGGATAGAGGAATTGAAGCACATTTCAGACCCATCATAACAAACAACCCATCACCGGTGGTAATCCCTCAAAATCGGGAAGGTCGAACATTTGAGGTAAGGACCAATTCATTACAAAGTCTACCCAAGTTTCATGGGTTGGCTACCGAGGAGCCTTATTTTCACTTGGAGGCATATGATTCTATCTGCAATACTATTGGAGGGCAAGGTTTTTCGCCCGACGCAGTCAAGTTGGTGTTGTTTCAATTTTCACTTGAGGATAAAGCCAAGAGATGGTTTCACACATTGCCATCCGCATCCATTTATACATGGGCTGCAATGCAACAAAGGTTTTTGGATGAGTTCTATACAAATCAGAAGACAAGCGATGCTAGAAGGAGCTTGAGAAATTTCCAACAACAACAAGGTGAGCTTTTTCATGAGGCATTTGAGAGATTCAACTTGATGTTGAAGAACTGCCCGCACCATGGGATCGATCTATGGGATTTGCTAAATGCATTCCATGAGGGGTTGACACCCGAGGATGCTAGAGATTTACTGTCCATCTCCAATGGCACGTTTGGTACGAATTTTGAGCAAGATGATTGGGCATATATAGAACAGATGGCGGTAACATCAAAGAGGAAGGCACAATCTTCTAGGAGAACAAGGCACGCCATTGGTAGACAACATGTGCAAGCCGTAGCTGATAGTGGTGTTCAAGCTTCAACTCAACCATATGAGGTATGTGCAAGTTGTAATGAATTAGGCCATGCTACTAATCAATGTCTAGGTATGCAGGAACAGTTTGAAGAGGTCAATCAAGTTCAGGGACAAAGCGGGGGTGGGAGGAATTACAACATGAACTCAAACACCTACCACCCGGGGTTAAGAAATCACCCAAATTTTCGGTATGGTAACCCAGCGAATCAAGCCAATCCTAACTTTCAAGGGACCAATCAATCCAATATGGCACCCCGACAACCTTATGCGAATCAAGGCAATTTCCGGGGCGGTAATAATCAAGGTTATCAAAGGCAATATCAACAAGGTAACGAACCAAGTGGGTCATCGGCACCGGGAGACGCAAGTGGAAGTGAAGTCATGGACATCCTCAAGACAATGCAACAAGAAATGCACAAGAGGAACCAAATGGATGACGAAAGGCTTCGGAAAGATGAGGTACGTGATAAAGCCATCCATTCTTTGACCACTCAAATGGGTCAACTTGCCACCGAAGTGGCAGATTTGAAGAAAAACAAGGGCCAACTCCCAAGTGACACAGTGGTGAATCCGAAAAATACAAAGCAAGTGCATATTAACATGGTAAGTGTCGTTCCTAATATTAAATTTAATGAAACATGTCTAACCTCTCCTTGTCAAGTTGTTGCAGGTATAGGTGAGACTATCAAAGAAAAAAGAGACGAGGAGTCAGGAGCACCAATTGTGCCAATTCGAGTTGGAAAGCTGAAAATTTCTCGAGCCTTATTGGATTATGGAGCAACTATGAGTGTGTTACCAGGTAGTCTGTATGATCTATATGACTTCGGTCCTTTGCATGTGATAGATAGTGTGGTGAGTTTAGCAGATGAGACTTGGAAGAAGCCACGCGGAGTGGTCAAGGATGTTATGATTCAATTGGGCGAATTCCAATATCTGGTGGACTTTTTAGTGCTGGATTATGCTTCCACAAAGGCTCCGGCACAACATAAAGTGATTCTAGGTCGCCCGTTCCTACACACGGCCAACGCTCAAATCAATTGCCGGGACGATATCATCACAATGACCCTAGAGAATCGTAAGCTATTTTTCAATGCCTGGACCAAATCTATCACCTATGAGTCTGCTGCAAGGGTTGGTGAATCATGTGTTTTTGATACGGGGGTTCTTCCACACATTATGGGTGTATGTGAGGGTGCATGGTATGATGAGGCTACTGCGAGTGCAACAGAAGATAAACCACCAGATCTTCGAAGCTCCGGGAGTAATGTACTCAATGTTGATCCCCATGGGTATAAAAATTACACACATTTCAGTACATACAACAAGTTTGCACCCCACCAAATGAAAAAGCACACGGGAGAAGATGGCAGGGGCTACATTTTCAAACCACCATAACTGAGAGTTGGCATGGTCTGGCTGAAGACTAGTAAACTTAGCGCTGCCCGGGAGGCAACCCGAGGGCCGTTGTAACACTTAAGTGTGGGGAGGATGTGGCAGAAAGTTGGAGAATCAAGAGCATCATATGTATCCATCGCCACCAGGTCCATGTATTCATTCCTCACTCTTTTTATGTTGCTTGGCCTTGGACTGTCTTTTCTTTTCTTTAAGTTTTTTTTTATTTTTATTTTTGTTTGGAATAAATCCGGTTGGAGGTAGCATTTAATTTAGCTTCTCATAAAAAATATGAATTTCACTCCTCACAAAACCTCTAAAGCCATACATTGGGGACAATGTATCCCAAGTGTGGGGATGGGGGAAATTTTTAAATTTTTTTGTGTTACGTGTTCCTGACCCCGGTGATTGAACAAGTGCAAGTTGGTTAGAGGCCCGATTGGTGGGAGTTGAAAGTGTTGGTTCCTTGACATGGTCATAATTCCCTTTATTTGCTCAATATTGCCTAGCAAGTTTGATAGAATTTTTAATCAAAGGTAGCATGCTTCCGGTATAATAATTCATGCAACAAACCGGTAACCCATTTTCCACAATTAGTGAGTTTTGTGCCTTACACTCTTGCTTATCATATATATTTTTGTTCATTGAGTGTGACTTTGTGTCTTTTACTTTAGAACTTGTGCAACTGATGCGTTCCGAGATCTTAGCTTAAGCATGCATGTGAAAATGATTTAGGCATTTAGGTGAAGCCTCGTCTGGATGTGTGCGAGTGTGGGATTCGGGGGTTGGGACCTCATACGTTACATATATGAGCTTGGTAAAAGTGAGGGTCGGGGGTTTGGGTTCATTAGATGCCATTTTGTGCTTATTGCCTATCAATTGACTACCCGAGCCTATTTCCCAAATCTTATTACCCCTAGTATTCGTTTCGGCTTATAGTTTGTTTACCGTTTATAGATAGATGTTGAATAAGGTAGTTTGGTGAAGTTGTGATAGTCTGTTATGTAATCTAAGCGTTAGACGCTTTTTACGTCATTAGTTTCGAATCATCAAAAAAAAAAAAAAAAAAAAAAAAAATTGCAAAATATGAGATCGGTTGATTGAAGTATTGAGCAACCAAAAAGAACGTGAAGTTATTGATTAGCATAGTGTGTAAATATTAGTGTTTGTTCTTATGTAATAAATAAGCCGAATTGATCACTTGAGCCACTTCAAAAATTCTCATTCCACACCCTACACCTAGCCACGTTACAACCCATTATAAGACCTTTTGATTTGCGTGTATGCTATAGTAATTTAGATGGAGGTTCGAGAGTTGTACAAGCATATGATAGTAAAACGACACATTTGTCAAATGAGTGCATACTAGCTCATTACGCTAGTCTTCAAATCTTAACCGAGAGGAGTGTTCATTGTGAGGGGTTTGTTGTGTGCATAAAAGGCCGAGAGCATGTTAGGTTTGGTTAAAATTCTTGTAGTTTGATTGTTGCATTTTGCTTAACTAGTGCATTGATGCATTTTGGGAATCGGGTATGACTTGGAACCTTAACTGAAAACTGGGTTTGACTGGATTGATTGGATGATTGACAACGAAATGATGTTGAGTTGCTTGGGGTCAAGCAACGAGTAAGTGTGGGGATGTGACGGGTGTACCGCTACTTAGCCATTGGAAGTGATAAATACATAACTTTGATGATTGTTTTGATTTTAAATCATGATATTAGATGACTATGTGAAGTTATGTGATTGCAGGTGAAAACAGGCTTAAACGAGCTTCTTAGAGGTGGAGAAAGAATCGGGAAAGTATGAGCTAGAGATTGGATGATGTAGAGCAAGAAAATGAAGAGGAAAGTTCAGCTCCACCGTAGCTTACTCCACCACCGTAGCTTACGGTGGTGGCTGGTTTTACAAAGATGCACCGTACCACAGGAGCAACCTGGCGTAACATAACGCAAGCCACCGTAAGCTACGGTGGCCAGCGTAGCTTACGGTGGAAGTCGGTTTCCAGCTTCGTAAATTCGATTAAATGGGCAGTTTTGGGGGTCTTTTGAGATTCATTCGAGGGCAGACGTTGGGGAACGAACCAGAGGCCATTGGAGGCGAATTTTGGAGAGAAAAAGAGGGGAGGAGATCAATTCTAACATCACAATCATCAACGAATCATTGAAGAATCATCCATGGAGCATCAAATCACCAAGTTTGCAATCAACTTCACCATGAGAGGCTAAATTTCCTTGTGATTCCTTCTAGATGTAGGGTTTGTTTCTTGACATTATACTTTTGGTTTTCTTTATTTTTTTGGGATAGCAATCTAAGCGTTCGACGCTTTTTGCTATGATGTGTGTTTGAATGATTGTAACAATTCGGTATTTGCTTAATCTTTATCTTGAACCATCAGTTCTTGGTGCCGTTGGCAATCGAGATTTATTGGGTAGGGATTTGGGTTGGTTTGTATTGAATGATCATCGAGTGACGACCTCGCATTCTAGTTATCCGAGTTCTTAGTCCTCTTTTATCACTTCCATTCAATTACACATGAACCATGTCTATGTGGTTCTTCCCAATTGAAAACCATAATGTAATGTTAGTTTAAAACCCGAAATCTAGAAGGATCACGTTTTCTCATACTTGTTATTACAAAGTAATCTAATTTCTAATTAATCTCAAATTGGTGTTTAGAATTATTAATCCACAAATTCCATCATCTAAAGTGCAATTTCTACATTTTTATTCTTACTGTTTTGCTTAGATATAATTGCTACAAACAACACATACTCCACATTCTCCCTGTGATCGACACCCGCTTACCACTATCTAATTAGTGTAATTGGGTTTATCTTTGAGTGGGACTTCGACCTCACGTCATTTACTACTTCATACTTCACATTTTTAATAGCAGAGGATCTCACGTGTAAACCTACCATTTCAGAACCATGCCCAAGGTCGACTCCTCGACCGTCGTGAGACCGAACCCCCCAGATACGCGGGAACCAGTTAGAATCCGTAAACCCTCGCCCCCTGTCAGGTTCGAACCCGAGATAAAATCCCCGATTCGTCCCTTCTTGTGTTAAATGAAACATTACAATTTTGTGATCCACTAATAGGTATATTCCCTTGCATTGGCTAAGAATGTGAATGTCACGAAAAAGTTTTTGTGAGTCGAGGTCACACCCATAATCTCAACAAAAGGAAAGTTATACATGTTTGTTTTGTACATGGCATCTATCAAGATGACGTGCGGGAATTAAGCACGCCACAAGGCATGTGATTTCTGGTGAATAAATAAAATATCCTCGATGGCACCGGCACCGGGGTTTGTTTATGATTTCGTAGACATACTTACCCCGCCTTAGAATATCGAAAAACGTCTCCATATCACTCCTTCCATCTTTTTCCTCCTTTTGGATCTTCGTCGTAACGTTGTATATTGTTTTGGCATCCGACACGTTATTGTGGTTTTGCTCCTTTAGGGTGGCAAGTAGGTCACACGCTGGCATGTGATGCCTCAAAAGGTTCTCCACCATACGTTATTCGTTGTCTTCAAGCCTCATTACGAATGCATGGCTTTGCATGTTTTGAGGAGGAGGGTGGTTGTGTTCGTCACGTACGAAGGTTAACGTCTATCCTTCAAGGGCCGTTATGTAACGTTCCATTAACTCGAACATGCAGTTGTTCGCTTCGTAGCGGTATGTCTTATTGACGTTGTTGTCTTGACCTCGCAGCTGTGCTCACATTTGAGGATGACTTCTACAACGTGACCGGCGGTGTTTGTCTTCGATCTCCAAGTGTTAACGACGATTTGGTTATTTAATCTCGTCATTTTCACCCTCTTCTTCAGTTCGTCGATAGTGGGGAATATATGATTGGTGGAAAACACAGATAAGTTTGACAAAGATTGACCATCATAAGCCACCATCGCTAAGTATTGTTTGATATTGAAACCGAAAAACGTTTGTATGAAATTATGAAACCCTCAACATGAATGTATGTTTGTTTGTATGTAATTAAAATGGATCCTCTATGTTCATTATATACGAAAATTTAAACGATTCGGTCAATGAATGCATGCACCACAAAACTCGATTTGAAATATATTCGGGCCGTGTAAATCATGTATCAAGCCCGTATACGTCATTTTTGTGATTGAAATGACAAGCTACATATTATGTCTTTTTGGAAATATACGGGCCGTATAAAGAATATCAGGCCCGTATAAGCTATATGGGTCGTATAAATTAAAATATTTGGCGAGTATGCATCACTTTTTTTATTGGGTTGACGAGGTGCAACTTTTGTTCTTTGGGAAATATATGGGCAGTATAAAAAATATAAGACCCATATAGCTTATACAGGCGTATAATTTAAATATCTGGCCCGTATACGTCACTTTTTTTGGAATTATACGAGATGTATAAAATGTATCAGGCCGGTATCCCATATAGCTTATACATGCGTATAATTTAAATATCTGGCCCGTATACGTCACTTTTTTTTGGAATTATACGAGATGTATAAAATGTATCAGGCCGGTATGCTCTATACATGCCGTATAAATTATGTATCCAGTCCCTATAACGCATTAGACAAAAATGTATACGGTTCGTATATTGTACTTATCTATCCCGTATATTTTTATCCGGCCCATATATAGTGTTCAGAGTTTCTTAAATTCGATGTGTCTATTCGACCCGTATATATTTTATATACGAACCGTATAAGGATACAAATATGAAAAAGTTACAAATATCACAATCCTCTTTTAAATATCTCTGATGAAAAGCTGTTTTGTTAAACAAGGTCAAATGACTCTTTGTTAATTTTCCGTTTATTCAAAGTTTGAGTGGATATTGTTAAACTCATGCGCCAAAAAGAAACGAAATTACTGAATTTAGACAAAAGGTGCATGATGTAATTATTAGAGGGGAATTTTTGTATTTCAGTGCATGTTTCTGAAACTACCATACAAATATAATTTGTAACGCCAGAGTTCGTTAGGAGGACGTGTTCCTTTGTTTTACATCATCATATCTGAAATCCTGCCCATCTCCGATCGCCGGATCTCCGTTCCGGTTCCCGGCGTTGGTATCATTCCGGTGGCCTCCTAATAGCTAGCTGTCTGTGTGTATTAATTACGTAATCAAATATATATATGGCGTATCGTAGACGTCAGGGACTTTCGAGGTCTTCGACGTTCAAGGAAGGGGTTCGATATCCGCCCGACAACGATGACGCCACCACGTCTTCCGCCGCTAATATCCCCCACACGGCTTCCGATTCTCGTCTCGACTCCTTTCGGTCCCGCGGTGCCTTTCACTCCTCGTTTAAAAACCGATCCAAGGTCTTTCGTTACTTTTAAATTGTTAATTTCTGATTAAAATTAAGGCATGTTTATGTTTATGTTTAGTATGTATGTAAGAATGTATAAAAATGTATCTTCCATTGCATTAACAAAGGCTTAATTAGATGATACGAGAGAAAATCATCAAAATAGACATTTTGAATTTTGATAACCGCAATTGAGTATTTGCTTTTAGTCTCTCGGTATGATTTAGCACGTACTACTAGAGTTCAACCTATTGGCAAGGATTCAACTCTTGCTTTTAATCCGTTAGTTAGTAGTATTCAACATATGCTCTTACATGTATATTTTTTTATTTATGTTTTTTCAACCTTATTATATGGGTTTTTTTGGGCCGGCTAAGTTCTAGCGTTCATAGCTGGCGGTACGCTTTGATTGTTCACCATATGTGTATCATACCCACCCCATATCATACGGTACAATAATTGATTCCTTTTCCTCCCTTTTTAGATGAGATGAGAAATAAAACGTAGAAAGATGCCTTATGAAAAGCGCTCAAAAGGCAAAGTCCACGACTACTTTAGCCGTTGTGCTTATTTGTCGAATCGTGATTGGCCAGTTTATAAATGTATATTTTCGTAAAGACGAAAGTCAATGTTTAGTTTGTCAATTTCATGAGCCATTTTGGTAATTTTCCTTTACTCAAAGTCCAAATGATGAAACCTGAATCTGCAAAATAGTACATGACATTAGCTAGTTTGAATGTTCATGATGTGATAAGCTAGTAGCATTCTTGTTTCTGCTAATTAGGTAGGATACCTGGAAAACAGGGTTCTGATTCTACTTCATTGAGGAATACAAATGAACCAGGAGGAGGATTTTGGGGCGTTTTGGCAAGGAAAGCGAAAGCCATTCTCGAAGACGAAAATCCTAAACAATCAAATCTTCGCAGCAGCGTGAAGCAGCGAGAAACAGTTAGTTTCTTAACAAACAACCAGGTGAGGTGGTTATAGGTTTTTATATGTAAGAACTTAGTTAACAATTGCTGCTTTCAAATTCAATAAAAGTGCACTGGCATTCAGGTGCAGAATCAAGATGGATGCTCAAAGAAAATGGATAGTGCAACATTAGGGATGCAAATGGATAGGTTCACACATTCATTAAGTCAAATTGGTCTGGAGGTAAATGTTGTTTATTGGTCATAATGGTTTGTAACAAACAATTAATCTAGAATATAAGTTACTTTTGCATTACAAATGAAAATTTAATATATGGGCTATACTCATTACTTGTTTTTTCAACATTTTGTCACATTCCAACCTGTCCATATTCGAGTTGAACGTTTGAGAAATCAGGCCCTCGTCACTTTAACTAATTAAACCATAAATGTTGCTTTCAAATTATTCATAAAAGTGCACTGGCATTCAGGTTCGGAATCAAGAAGAATCCTTAAAGAAAAAGGACAACACAACATTAGGGATGAGAATGGACATGCTCACACCTTCATTTGGTCATATTGGTGTAGAGGTAAATGTTGTTTATTGATGTTAATGGTTTGTAACAAATAAGTTACTTTACTCATTTTACACTTGAAGGCCTATCTTCTCTACCTTAAAGTAATTGAACCATCAATGCTGGATTAAATTGTAGTTAGCTAATTTTTTTATTTTATTTTAATTTTTTTTTTTTTACAATTGCAAACTGCAGAACAGGAGAAAAGAAATGAAGAATGAAGAAAAGAATCAGGATCCCAGAATGCAATCTGCTCAACCGCAGCAGAGTAACCAAGAAACTAAACTGCAGACTTCTCGTGATGTAGGGTGGCAAAAATGTGATTTTTATTTGTGGTTGATAAATTTATACTCACTGATCTGGTTTTGGTTGATAGGTGGCGATTGCAACTGCAGCTAAGGTGAAACAGCTTATGCGGCAACTGAAAACTGTGAAGGCGGAATTAGCATCTGCAGAAGAAAGATGCTGTCAGTTAGAAGAAGAAAACAAATTGCTTCTACCTACTCATGAAAAAAGAGACCACCCTGCAGATGATGACATGGTATTATTTGACTGTTTTTAATTCTTAGCAAAAATCTTAAACCTTTGTGGTTGATCTCATGCCCCATATGGCGATTTCAACCAGTTTACTTATGAATGGATGATTTAGTTTCCTCAACCTATTTTTTCTTCTTACCCAATCTGCAGGACTTGCTAGTTCTAATATAACATATATTTGGGTAAATTTTGATCAGATACGGCTTCAGTTAGAGACGCTATTGGAAGAAAAGGGGCGTTTGGCACGCGAGAATTCTGTGTATGCACATGAGAACAGGTACTTGAGGGAAATAATTGATTTCAATCAACTAACCATGCATGATTTGATGGATGAGGATGAGGATGAGGAAGTTAGAGAGGTTACAACAACTACAACATCCCCAGAAGCCTCACAAAATATGGTGGGGGACTCATCCTCTAGTTCTAGCAGGTCAGCATAGCTTCACCAATCATCACCAGGGGTGCTAAGTGGGTTGTGTTTACAGGTCGATGGTCGAATCCAACACGAACTTGAAAATTTTACGCTAACTCGAACATCACACAAACACGAAAATCATGTTTGAACCTGAAAACAAGATGCGTATTCATGGGTTGACACAAACACAACAAATTTTTTTTTATTTTTTATGTTTTGTTTATTTTTATTTTTTATTTACATTTTTTTTTGCATTATAGTACTCTAATTTACAAATTTACATTTAAAGTTTTAAACTATAGAACCATATGCCAGGTATGAAGTACAAACACTAAAATAATTTTTTCTTCAAAATTAAAAAATAATACCCGATCAAACTTTAGGTACACTTGAACACAAGCCCTTTACCTAAACATGTTCGTGGGTTCAACTAGAGGTGTACAAAAAAACCGGTTTGCAAACCGAACCGGTATAAAAATCGAAACCGGTTCGGGATAAAAACCGGTTTTAAGAAAACCGGTTCGGTTCGAGTATAAACTGGCGGTTCCACATCGATTTGACATTCTCATCTAGCGAACCGGTTCAAAACCGGTTGTCTTTGAAACCAATTTGGAACCGGTTTAAAAACCAGTTTGGAACCGGTGTAGAAACCGCTTTGAAACCGCTTTAGAACCCATCTCCTTTTTCTAATTTCAGTTAACCATTAATCTCTTAAATGCTATTAGCCGTAATTAGATGGATCTTAATTGAAATAGCCGTTGCATTTTAAAGAAGATTTCTCAATTAGGCTTAAGTGACAATGTCAACTTTTAATTACATTGTAAATAATTAAATTAGCCATTGAACATTTTATATACGTTAGAAAGAAAATTTCTTTTTACTAGCAGAACTCAGTCCGTTATAAATAAAAGTATTACATTTTTAGTTCTACTAATACTTGTAGCCTGCCTTTGGTGTTCAAGCTTTAGAATTTTAAGCTTTGGAATTTTAGTAATGCATTTTTAGCCATTTTTTTCTCTTATATTAAGCCTTAAATTTTGTTTAATTGATTATTTAAGAGAATTAAAATAAAAACCGGTTTTTTTACAAGCCGGTTCAATCCAAACCGGTTTCAAACTGAACTGATTCAGTTCTATAGGTTTGAGGTCTTGTTGCTTCAAACTGGTTTGTAACCCGAACCGATTTTGACCAAACCGGTTCTGACCAAAGTTGACCAAACCGGTTTCGATTTACAACCCGAACCGGTTTGGAAAAAAACCGGTTTTGTACACCTCTAGGTTCAACTGTAAATTGTAACGAACCCCTTTAGAGTAAACCCAAACCTAGAAATTTCATGTTATATTTGTGGCGTCTTTTCGTGTTATGTGAAAAGTTCACACCCCATAACTATTAATAGCTAGCTAAGTTGAGTAAAACAAATTGTTTACATTTTGTTCTTCTCCATTACATGACCATGAATATTGGTTCTTTCATATTATATTTTTTTTCAAGTAACTTGTGTGTTTTCATATAGGTATTTTGTTGATGAAGAATAACATAAAGTATCTTCATGGATTCTTTTGGTGTCCTCTTTCATCTTCAGTCTTACCTTTACCACCATAACAACCCATATTCCACATATAGCACAACAAAACAACATTCTAAAAGGTTGTTAGTTAGCATATTCATTCGTTTTTCAATGACCAACAAGCCATGTGGCGTGGAACTAATCTTGTGATTACCAAATACAATAACGCGTGTTGATAAAAGTACAGGTGTTTTATGGTTAAAGTGGTACTAACAGGGGCGGCTCAATCGTTTTGAGTGGTCTAAGCTAAAGTAAAATATCCAGGAGGACCCTTTCGTACTTTCTTTTTAATAGCAATTACTAGAAGTAAGGTTTGAATCCATAACTTCTTGATTATAAGACACACTACTTGTTGTTATCCCCAACCCCCACCCTCCATTTCGTACAACCTCATTTGTGTTTTTGATTTTGAGTTTACATTGAATCAACTATGGACTATTCAACTAACGATTAACTAAAATGAGCACAAGATTGCAATGAAAAGAACCTATTAATCCAACTATGATTGTGTTCAAATTCCATCTAAATAAAGCATCCCAACAAGCAAAGATTTTTTCTTTCATAATTCTTTCTGTTTAGAATTTATAAGTATCCTGGTTATAAAAATATTGTTATAAAAGTGGGACGGGTTAATATAAATAATTATAAAAACAAATGCATTATTAAGTCCGTTTAAAAAAAATAAAATTATAGATGACACATTGAATGCGACTTGAAAGTAATTTAAAATAGAACGAATGTTAATCACATCATGTTATACACTTTGTAGTCTTAGACTGAATGTAATGGGCGCCATAAGCTTTCGTTAACATCCATAGCGTCCGTACACACCACCTTCCGAGGTGTTATGAGTTTCAAATTCCTTCAAGGCGCGCATCATCTCCATTATGCCTCCCCCATAAACATTCTTGAAATCTGATTGGAAAGAGGGGGTTAAAGAGATTTATTAAAAATATTAATAATGATAGAGGGATTATGACAACACACCTTAAAAGGGGTTATAGTTGAACTAACACGTGTAGCATAACGCTCTTCGTGAGAGTTATGACTACACCTATACTATAAGAAATGAAGTTAACTATAAACCTTCTTATTTTTAAAGTTGTTCTTCTAACCGAAAAGGGCCGAAACTTGATTTCTACCCATAATATATTTGACGCTTTAAATTCTATCTCTATCATTAACAATTGTCTTTTCCACAAATATATCTAGTCATTATGACACATAAGTTTTTTATCCGTCAGTTTCACAAACAACTTTAAACGTAGAAACGAAAAATGAAATTCATGAAAACAATATGAACGATTCATGTAATTTACTTTAAAATAAGACTTAAAACTTATAACCGTTTAAAATAATACATGATTCTGTAACGCTTTAATACGATAAGGCTATAAACATTTAATAACTAGTCTCGTAATGTAGAATTTAACATATCACTTCAACAAGAGTCCATCCCTTTCAACAACTAATTAAAGTTAATTTTTAGCTGAGATCATCAAAGAACTAAAAAATTAATCATGTCGATTAGTCGTTAATCGCGTGCTAATGTTTTTATCATTTGTCCGTTAGAATAAAGACGCTGAGACCATGCATCGACACGTGTCACACAATATTCAAATCATCACCAAACCCTCTTCTCCGTAGGGTTTTTAATTCCTAATCACTCACTGCACTCCCTTCGATTTACTCTCGCCGGCCGGCCGGCAATCGATCATATCGTTTCTTCTCCACGAGTCCTCAACCGTTTTCAGGTTTCATTTCCTCTCGCCGGGAACTATGGCTTCTGCTGCTCACCTTCATCACTCTCCTCTCGCCGGAAACCACCGTCATCTCAATCCCGCTAGACATATTCCTATTCCTATTCCGAACCTCCAATCACCAACCCTAACCGCCGATTTCACACGTTTTTCTCTCCGATCAAACCTCCAATTTTCCTCCGCCGCCACCGCCGCCACCGCCGGCGGCGGCGGCGATAGAAATGGAGGCGGAGGAGATGACGGTGACGGCGGTGACGGTGATTGGAGCGGAGGAGATGATTCATCATCTATAGACAGTTTCGGTCCATTTGGGGGTTTTCTTAGCGGTTGGAGATCTAGGGTTTCCGCAGATCCCCAATTTCCATTCAAAGTTCTAATGGAGGAGGTTGTTGGCGTGAGTGCCACCGTGTTCGGTGACATGGCAACCCGCCCGAATTTCGGGCTCAACGAGCTCGATTTCGTGTTCTCCACGCTAGTCGTAGGATCAATCCTGAACTTCACACTTATGTACCTTTTAGCCCCCACAATCTCACCCGGATCAACAACCCTCCCATTCGTATTCTCAAACTCACCCACCAGCCACATGTTCGAGCCCGGCTCGTACACCCTGGCTAACCGGCTCGGCACTTTTGTATACAAAGGCGCCTTGTTTGCGGCCGTGGGGTTCGCGGCCGGTTTAGTCGGGACGTCAATCTCGAACGGGTTGATCAAGATTAGGAAAAAGATGGACCCTGGTTTTGAGTCACCGAACAAGGCTCCGCCGACTGTTTTGAATGCGGTTACGTGGGCGGTTCATATGGGGTTAAGTGCTAATCTTAGGTACCAAAGTTTGAATGGGGTTGAGTTTGTGGCGGCGAAGGGGTTGCCGCCATTGTTGTTTAAAAGCCTTGTCGTCGGGTTGAGATTGGCGAATAATGTCGTTGGTGGGATGACGTTTGTGATGTTGGCGAGGGTGACCGGTTCGCAGAGCGGTGCGAGTGGGGAACAAGGTAAGGTTGGTGGTGAAGAGGTTTTAGATGTGGAGAAGAAGTTGATGAGTGATGAAGTTAGTTCCAAGTGAGTCATGTTTCATAGGTAAGAAGTTGAAGTTGAAAAATAAAAAAGATCATGAGGTTGATGTAAGAAACTAAGAATGCATGGATCTTGATACAATTAGAGTAACTTTGTATATACACTTTGTTATGTTTTGATTTAGAAGTATCTTATTCGAGATCGACTCGTTAAAAGTTTAATTTGAGCTAACCTTACACACGTTGTCGATGGTTGCCAAGAACAAACCAAGATAAAAGTTGTAATATCCAAAACACAAAGGATTAAAAGAAAAATAAAACTATTATATGGGTGCCATTTTGTAATGTTGAACAAATCTAAATTATTATATAATACAAAAAGGAATTGGTTGGTTACACACAGTAACCACTATTCATAAGGATTTGACCAATCACAAATTTCACATGTGCATTTGTTTTTTTTGTTTATTTTTTTGGTTTCTAATGCTTTTCATTTTTTAGTCTAATTTATTTAGTGACCATGGAAAAGAAAGTATGGGCATCTCCACATAAAAACAAAAAAACTCATTTACAACGTACACATTTTATGTCTTCTCTTTATACGCCATCCCCTTTCCTTTGCTTAAATTTGCACGCCATCCCCTCGATCTACTTTTTGATCAGTTTTTTTAGTGTGAAGATTTGTTTTATGTCTTCTCTCTACACACACATTTGCTTTCTATGCAACTCTCTTGAGAGAGAGAAGCGAAACCCCTTTGGCTTCCATCTCCGGTCGTCGCTCTTTGTCTCTGCAACTCTCTCTCGAGAGAGAGAGAGAATCAAAACCCCTTCGGCGAGAGCTCCCATCTCTGGCCGCCGTTCTGTTTGCTGACCTTTACCCATCGATGATGCAGCCTCCAGATCATGGAACTTAGATCTAAAGATCGTTTGGCTGCGACGGTGGATGGTGTCGGTGGCCATGAACGTTTTTGATGGCTGGAGTATGGTTTCGAGGTGCTCGCCGCCGGACGGTGGATGGTGTCAGTGGCCATGAATATTTTTTTACGGCTAGGGTTTGGTTTTGAGGTGCTCGCCACTAGATCTGTTTCCTTTAGATCCGAAACAACCAATTTCTAGGTTTATGCTTAAAACCTTTGGATCTGAAAAAACATGTGCCATTTTTTGTTTGGATGCATGTTTGGACGCGTTTGTGGTTGGACCTGCGTTTTGTTGTATATTTATGTGCTTTCTTCCTACATCGGTATTCTCTATAGCGAAACCCTAATTCGTTTTGCTATGATGGTTGCGGTGAGATGTCGAACGGTGAACGGTGTTTGTTGTATCTTTTCTCTTTGGTGGTTCTTTGGTTAAGTTAGCCGAGCCGGCTTTTGGTTCTTGCTCAGTCTTTGCGCTGTTGGATTTGAAACACGTGCGGTTGCTTCTGTTTATGTATCGTTGGATTTCAAAGTTTTATTATGCCGAACCCTATGTTATTTTTAACTTTGATAAAGTTTCATTATTGGTTATACTGATGTTGGTGATGAAATCTGCTCAGGGTTCGGCCCTTCATTTTTACCGATTTCATCTTGAGATATGATTTGTCGGTTATAGATGGATGGCTATGATGATTATGAATTGTGAAAATTCATCTGTATGCGGGGCAATTTCCAAGTGAAAATCTGAGCCTCCTATTTTACTCTATCTTCATCTTTTTATCAAATTTTTTTTACCATTTTTATTTTACTCTTATCTTTTACATGAGTTTAATGTTTTATTGTTTCTGTTAAGCGATCTTTTTCTGTTTACATAGAGTTTTAGGTGCTATTGTTTTTGGATTTCGAATTTATTTAATCTTTTGAAGGACTATAATAATTTTAAAAGTGAGTTTTCCACAATCAACATAAAATGAAATATGAGAAATTTTGGCACCTAAATGGGCCTGCTATGTGGGCTTGGAGTTGTATGCGAGAAGAAAACTTTAAGTGCTATTTGCTCTTATTTCTTAATAATTTGTTATCAATCCTCTTGCTTTTGGGTGTATTACATTTTGATTAGGATAATTGATATTATAAAACTTTAAATGTCCACCGATGGTGTTTAGACATGGTCTTATTTAATGTTGAAAGTTGTAATAGTAATTTTGGGATAAAAGTTTAGTTATAATAATTCATATGTAAATTTAAGATTTAGTTATAACCATTTTATTGAATAAACTTCCCAATGTTGAAATAATTTTCATCACGTAATTTAAAAATGGTGAGGTTATCGCAACGCACGGCAGGCAACTGAGTATGCTATGACATTGTTATTTTAGTGTTCGAGGCAATGGTATTTTGCCTTCAGGGTATTTCACACATATGATTTTTGAAACCAAACGACGTTGGTGTTGTTTTGTAGGTATACGCAAACGATGAATTAACAATGGAACCATGGTCTCCCGCCGCAACGCGCGGGCGGGTAAACAACTCGTGGACACTTCTAAAACCTATTTGACCAATTGACATCAAAACAAAAAGGATTGAAAAGAAAATAAACCATCAAGAGTTCCTAATCGTTTGTGTTTGGGCTTGGGTTTTAAAAGGTGAGAACTTCTAAAACCTATTTGACCAATTGACACCAAAACAAAAAGGATTGAAAAGAAATTAAACCATCAAGAGTTCCTAATCGTTTGTGTTTGGGTTTGGGTTTTAAAAGGTGAGAACTTGCCGTAGAAGTTGTTGTAAAAAACATTTTGAAAAAAAATACTCGAATTTATTTTACTTAAATGAATTCATGGAATTTAATTATGATTCATTGATTATGAGGTTTTTTTCTGGTAAATTTTAGGTCGAGATCATATGTAGAGGTGGTCCTGCATATGATCTAGAGGTGGTTTCGTATCATCGTCTCTCTCCACTTATCAAGACTCGAATCTTACCACACCATCAGAGAAAACCCCAAATAACTAGGTAACCCCCCCCCCCCCCAGCACGAGCACCAGGCCTCGAACCGATTTCCTTCCACAAAAAAGGCTCTAGGGTACCATTCGGTCAAATGACCGATAGTCATGATTCTAAGGTTGTTTAAACGCTTTAACAAATACATTATAATTCTTAATTTTTGAAGTACATAACCCTCATTTAGTTATGATTCCAAATCTCACATGCATTTCTAGTTAAAAGGTTATAGATTCTTTCTTTTTTAAATCCTACGAAACGCTGATGTTGTGATTTTAGTCGTTATAGATTTAACAGAAGCTTTACATCGAAATATAAGGTAGACGGGCAACAAGCCACATCACTAGACCTTTTTGGATAGTAAAATTAAGTCTTTTGAACATTACGTTCATCGATCTTGGGGTCATAACATTACATGCATGACCCGTTGAACTCAATTAAATAACTCTACGGCCTCAGGAGCAAGGAATCCAAAAGTATTAAAAACAAATGACACAAACACGAGTTGCTTTTCAATGCACGCTTTTTCGAGTTTGGCCACTTTGCCCGAAGCGGCTTTTAAAACAGCCTAACCTACCTTGAAAGCACCAGCCTCATCCAAAGACTAAGATGTCAGCGAGTCTAAGGGTGATCTTTCTTCCAACGTGCTTGTCAAGAAATCCGCAGGTGCTTCTTTCTTTGCAGAAATCCATGCACGCCTGAATATGTCAAAAAGAACATCCCTAACCAAATCGTGTCGATACTTGAATCCCGTAAGCTCCTTACAGTGTACATCATGCTCTCCAAACGAATCAAACACGCCTTGCGCCAATCAAAACATATCTCATCAACCGAAAATAGGGGAATCATGAGACGATATTTAAATATAGTACGATGCTTGGCCGGTGACCAGTGGCGGATTTACATATAGTCCAGGGGTAGCGTCCGCTGCCCCTGAACTTTTACCCCGACGTGCTATTTTTTATTTTTGTTTAAGTTTTTGGTTTTTCGCGACCCCTGAAACGAATTTTTCGCGACCCCTGGAAGAAATTTTATGGCTTTTACTTAAAAATATGATCAAAAGCCCCTTAAAAATATGATTAAAAGCCCGTTAACTACCTAAAAAAAAATTTCGGGGGCGCTGCCCCCGAACCCCCGTTAGTCCCCGCTACCCCTGATATTCTTTCCTGGATCCGCCACTGCCGGTGACATATGTTGGGCAAGCCCATCAATAGAGATAGCAAGAAGAAAAACTTGAGCATGTACTCCTCATAGACACTCAAAAACAACTTTTTGTCTAGCGATCATGCCAAGGTGTACTTCCATTTTTTGCGCAATCTTGTTCTTGGATATTCAAGTAAACCGATAGAATAATTTTCATCCAAAAGTGATTCACAACTCTTATTATCCGGTGTCAATTTTTCCATTTGAAAGTGATTCACCGACATTTTGTGAGAATTTTTTATAATTTCCACGTGGCACCTTTTATAAAACCAAATCAATTCAATAGATATAAAAGGTTGATCATCTCGTACCAAAATTTCAAAATTAGTCGTGTACAATATACCCTAATTAGGTTACGATTTGTGATCAACGAATTCCAATCGTTGCCTGAAATAGGTATATTCTTCCGTCGATCCAATCATACAAGCTATTGCTCCTTCCATCTCAATTTCCTGTTTTAATTTTGTTCTCAATGCACGTCTTTTTGAAGAATGCGATACAATCGGTATATTTTGAGCTAATTTTCAAGTTAATTGCATGTTCGTATGCTGTTACATGTGTTTTGGTTAGTTTAAACCTCTAAATTTTTTGTATGTTCTCATGATCTAGTTTAACTGTTGTTTATTTGTTGTTCTATGATGCTTTTTTACTCCAATTTCCATATTAGCACTAGAATTTGGTTCTTTTGTCTGCTGCTCTCCCTAAATGCAATATGCTATGATTTATTACTCCATTTGCATTGAGAATGTGTGAATACTGCAAGGTAGATGATTGATTATGATTTACACCATTTTCATTAGCTAATTGTGTCTTGAATTTTATCTATGAGTTGAGGATTTGAATCCTGCTGTATGGAGTAGAATTAGGAGTAGATTAGATTGTTGCTGTTGAACAAAAAGAAAGTGTCATGGTGTTATTTATTTAGACTGCTTAGTTTAGAGATTCGTTACGTTTTCTAGGGAGGAGAGTGTGTGATGGAATATCTGATGTTAGGGCTGTGTTGTTCTTCATAATAGTAATAGTGTATGTTGATTGGTTTCTTTCCGTTTTCAGGGTAAACCCACTGCAGTTACTTTTCTAAACATCTAAATGGGACTTTGCTTCTCCTCGGTGAGTTTTCCTTGTAACATAGAATTAGACATTTGTATCTGCATATTGTATACCTAGTTGCTATGATAAATGAAAGGAAAAAAAATATACAATTTTAGAGCCGACGTTGCTATGTTGAATGTTAGGAGGTTAGTGAATGACGGTTTGCTTCCATGGCCAGGACGATGAATGCATGTTTGAGATCATTTAAGATCAAATACTGTGTTGCGGAAAATCAAATGTGATGGGTTGTATGTAGGTTATCTTCTCTGTCATTAGGATATAGATTCCTCTGGTTTATGTAGTTAATTGAAAGTTTTGTTTGTATATAGATAACTGAACCAAAACATGAGTCCAATTTGTGCCTTTTAGTCACCTTTGGTTGGTGTCTAGTGTCTCACTTATCATTTGTCAACTTGCCTAAGAGTCTCACTCACACCTTTCTAAATATTTTACAAACTTAAATCTTGTGCATGTATATAGGTGCACTCAAGTTTTTTCTATGTCTGGTTAGAAACATAGAGCAATTCCATTGGTTTTCCCCTTATTTAAAGCAACACCTTAGTAGAGTTTCACCAGCTATTATAGATGCTTAAGGATCTAATATATGTTTTTCGTTTGGATTAGCCTGAATGCTACATGTGAAAAGTTAACTTTTTACGCATCTTACAAATTTAGCTTCTCTGGTCTTTTTCGAAACTGGATAGGTCATTTCATGTAATCATAGCCCTAGTATTTTATGGTCGAGTAATAATCAAAGTGTAAGAACTCTTAGACTTTCTATAAGGATATACAGAACTAGGTTTGCATATAAAGCAGATGCTGATAAGGAACACCCCAAAGAGTCAAAAGAGCCCAATTTTTTTATTTCCTGGTGATTCTTGATCATTCTAAGTTTAAGCAGACACTCTACTCTCCAGGGTAGAGGTGGCAAAAGGGGTGGATTGGGTAATGACTCAAAATGGGTTCAGGTTGAAACATGTAGGTTTTTTTATTTTTTATTTTTAATCTTGAGTCCGGTTCGATTGACCAGCAAACACTTTGTTATTCATTGCATATAATTTTTACAAATAGTCGATGTCTAATTTATTATAATTCTTATTGAATAAAAAGATTTAGGAGGTTTATTGCATTAAAAATGCACTTTGGCTACATTCTATCCGTTGAACCATTACTTTTAGTTAATAGTTCATTGACCCATTTGGGTCATAACTGCTAAAATTGTAGGTTGCCTTTCAAGTTTCAACCATGATGTGCTGCTGAAACAGTTTAGATACATGTTAATGTCATGTTAAGTGTATATACGTTGACAAATTATTTTCACTTCAAGTTGCATAAAGGTAAGTATCAAGACTATGTATCTGCAACTAATGCCAGAATTATAGCTTTGCTGTTAAAACAGTCTCTCAAGAAAATGGGTCATATGGCTCAAATATAGAAAACAGCTAAGGTAAAATGGTTAGACAGGTCAAAGCCTTCTAACATGTTTTCAAATGCTTACTACATCTAAACTTGTTTTACATCGTTAACCACGATTCTTGATCTCAGTGGAGATCCATGGGATTCTAGTTGCAGAAGTTTAGTTGCTATCACCTTTAGCAGTTAACATTTTCATTTTAGGGTCCGATTTATAATATGCGAGTTAGGATAGAAATGAAATGTGGACCCACAAAAAGAATTTAGAAATGGTATAAGTAAGCTAATACAACCTTAATTTATATATTAATCATGAAATTTGGTGCTTGTAGACATCTGCTGATGATGAACCTGCCACCAGTCATTCTCAATTTACAGGAGGTAAGGTCATCATCATCGCTAACAAGGATGCTTGGAACCAGAAGCTCTCAGAAGCAAAGACTCAAGGCAAAATAGTAAGCCATCAAACCATACTATTTAATCTACTCTTGTATATGCCATAGCTTTCGACCTTTTGATACATAAACTGTTCACATTTTGTACGAATAACAGGTGATTGCCAACTTCAGTGCATCTTGGTGTGGTCCATGCAAATCAGTTTCACCATACTACATTGAGCTTTCTGAGAAGCATCCTTCTCTTATGTTTCTGACCCTAGACGTTGATAATTTAACGGTAATTTTATCACACCAGTTATATTACATTATGTCGCCTTTTAACTAGTTGTTAGTTGCAAGAAAGTTACATGTAAATTTTGATGCAGGAGTTAAGCACACAATGGGATGTAAAAGCCACCCCAACATTCTTCTTCCTTAGAGATGGACAACAAATCGATAAAGTTGTGGGAGCGAACAAGGCCGAACTGCAGGAAAAGATAACAAAGATAGTCGATTCACAAGTCCCCCATCAGCAAAAGTTAACATGATCTGGTCAATGAATACAAGATTCTTGTTCTTCTTCTTTTTATTTTGAGTATGGTATGCTTATAGATGACTTATGTTTCAAATTGATGGTACATACTTTTCACCAGAAACAATAGACTGCTTTGTTCACTTCATCCTCAAAGTTTGAGTTGTTGACTTGTTGGGTTGGGTATTTAGGCAGATTTAGAGTCCTATTTTGTTGCTACTAAAATCTCATGTAATTAGTTAAATCTACAAATTTTAATAAAAGATTAAAAACCACAATAAACATGTTATTGGTCATTAATAAATCTCATTATTTAATCTCAACCGTTTAAACGACATGATCATTACAAAACTAACGTGGTCCAATAACCTATTCTCTCAGCATGCGTGAAAGTACTCGTATAAAATTGTGAAAGTAAATAACAAAATGTTTTCAAAACCAGCCCGGACAGCAAAACTAAAATCGAAAGACGCATTGAAGCTCTATTGAGTTTGCTATCATGGTGAGAACTCGCAACATGTGCTTCAACTTTCAACCTCTGACAAACCTACACATATGAAGAACACCATCTTATAACAATCATCAAAATCAATCGTAACTCGCGAAAGTTCGAGTACCAGATGACTAAAATCGCGATTTACCTGCTTCAGATCAACTGGGAATCATACATTTTCGCTCTTTAGAAAAAACTCAAACTCTAAAAGTGTTCTATTAAATAAAAGGATGAGCGTAGAAATAACACAAAGACGGTTTGGCCGAGTGGTCTAAGGCGCCAGATTTAGGCTCTGGTCCGAAAGGGCGTGGGTTCAAATCCCACAGCCGTCAGTAAATTTTTTCTTTCTGTTTGAATTATATAAAAAATATATATTGTTTTACTATCTTAACTACTACATACATTTCTTCATTCTTTTCTGAATCATAATTTACCACCATTTGTTGAATTATATAAAAAAAATATACATTTTTTACTATCTTAACTGCATACATTTCATTCTTTTCCGAATTACCACCATTTGTTGATAAACTGATTAACAGTAAGAGTGTAGTTAATTTGTTGTCACTTATTATTTAAATCTCATGTTCCAAATATATCTTGGTGGATAAGTACCACAAAATAGTAATCTTTGACCTGTTGATTTTATTTGGAGTTGACTTCTTTACTATACTTTTCTTCCTTCTCAATGTGGTTGTTCCTGTTGCTTCTCTAAATGCTCAAAATATTTATGTGTCACTACAGTTGATTTATCATGTCTTTGTTAGCCAAAGATGTTACAGGCTCGGTGCTAGCAACGTTTTATCTCCATGGTTACTTTGGCATCCACACCTTCAACATATTATTTGATGATTCTTCAAATGTTGACCTTGATAGCAGTGACTCTGGGATCATTGTTAACATTTAGAACTTGATAAGCCATAAGACACCTCATGTCATCGATAGATAACGTTCTGCGGTATAGTTGGGCATATTAGCCTTTCTAAGTATCACATTACTCTTGACTAATAACAGAACTATGAAGTTTCTCATAATATAAGTTGCTTCCAGGTTCTTTGAAGAGTATATAGACTATTCATACAATATGGATATAGTGCAAAACTTTTAGAGACACGTGCTTCTAAATCTACAACTCTTAACAGAAACTCCCTGCAGACATGATTGAATGGAAAAAACCTGTTAAGGAACATGTTCCTGCAACTCAGACACGACTCACATACTGTCCGGTCCTGGTATCCACTACAATTTCTTGACCTCTTTCTACAAACAAAGGGACACTCACAACAGCACCTGTTTCTACAGTGGCTGGTTTCGATCCACCTGCACAAAACAATCATCAATTTCAAGTTACCAAGTGTCCCCAATGGCCGATTTCACTCGATTGCGGAATTAGGTTTTGGAAGTGTTTTTATTGGTTGGATTTTTGGCATTTCTAATTATTCAAGAGATTAACAAATAAAATGACAAAAAGTAACATTTTTGTTGAATACAAAATCTAGATGGATTGTAAATAATAGTATTTCAAGATAGGTTCAAAGGGGTGGTAACAAAAATGATTTTATTAAAACCACAAATACTATTCTTTCTAGGACACCAAAAAAAAAATCCCATTTTATGTCTTCGCTTGAAGGGTATTTTAGACATTTGATAAATAGGATAAACGGGTAGTAACATTTATATTACCTTGAGCTGTGTCGCCTTTCAGACCAGGATCGACCTCAACTACTTTCATCTTAACCTGTATTGGGAGCTCAAAATCAATAACCTTCCCTTTCCAATATAGCAAAATGCAATCCATGCCTTCTTTTAGCCATTTCGTTTTATCTCCCATATCCGACTCATTAAGACGAACTTCCTCGTATGAAGTCTACAATATAGCGTACCAAATTAAGATGTAAACAAATAATCAATTTTCCCAAGAACAAATTTCATAAATGAGAGAACGTAAAGATACCAAATCCATGAAAACAAACTGAGGTCCATCCTTGTACGTGAATTGTTTCGTCTCCTTCGAGATCTCAGCTTGTTCAATCTGACAAGATCATCAAAAACAACTTAGGGTAAGAAGGTAAAAACCAAATGTTGACCTCAAAATGACGGATTCTTTTTTAGGAGACGGAAAAAATGTTCCTGAGTAGATCAACACTTGCAAGAAATATTTCATATAGAAATTTTGTTTGTTATGAATTTGTAACAATATCTACATCAACTTTGGAATTAAAATGTAGCTCTTTTGACTGCAAAGAGTCAAACATTCATATATACCTTGCTTCCAGCTCTGAAAGTTTTCTCAACAGAGTTTCCGGTGATATGATTCCGTAGTGTGGTCCTTACATAAGCCGCCCCTTTACCAGGCTTCACATGAAGAAACTCTGAAGATCAAGCAAGAATATTAAACTAAATTAAAATTAAAAACTACTAGAGTAATTTGTGAATCTATGGGGATATTCTTAAGGGCAATACAACAAAATAGCATACAAGTTTTAAAATGCTTAAATTTAGTCGCCTGATCTTCAAAGGGCGTCTCATATTGGTCGGTTGGTCGCAATTATAAAATGACCATAATACCCCTAAAAGATTTAGGTTGTAGCAAAATTTAAAACTTTAAACATTCTTTTAGTTTTGCAAAAGTGTGTTGCGGGTGGGATGAGAGGGAGGGTGAAGTAACTGGTGCAGTCTATTCAGATGCCATCTATTTGGATCTGTATAGCCTTCACAACAAACAATCATTGTCCACTCCGTTAGCTGGAAGTCAAGAATGGTCCTCAATCGCATTCTTGTATACATAAAGCAGCCACCTCTCTTTATTAGTAAAAACGAGGCATCTAAAGATGTCAAATGCAATGTTCATTCTATGGTCTCGAGGAATCTCCTAGAGCATGGTTTGAGTAATTATCCGAGGCTCATTAGGTGTTCAATATGATTTGCATGTACTAAGAGTCCAAGACTATCCCTGTTCATTAAACATCACCTAGGCCAACAAATCCTTGGTAATCTTTTTCAACAACCTATCGAAGAAGTACACGAGACTAATTGGGAGGTTTAATAACCTGAAACTTACACTACCTTATGTATCTTTTTCACTAAAGATTTTGACTTTTGAGTCAATTCATGTCTGCATGCAGTGTGCAGGACAATAAAATGTAACACTCTGTGTTTTGAGGCATCTTAAAAACTAAAACGACGCCAGTATCAAGCCCACTATCGAGTAGATATATTACTGATGGCGAGATGGCAGAACACACAACTTCTCAAATACAAGTTCTAGTTGTATTTTGAAGAGAGCAGCCACGTAAAATTGTGTTTGCCAACGGGTTTCTAGAAAAAGAAGCAATACACAGATAATGTTTCCCGATCAGGCTCCAAGTTTAAATATAGAGCTATGTCAAGAGATATGACATGCATAAGGAGGCTTCTTAGAGCATTTGTAAAACCGTAGGAAAATCACATATGTTACATACATTTTGGGGACATTGGTCGTAGATCTGAGGTGAACTCCACAGTTAAGTGTACTTGGGTGAAAGTAATTCCGGGATGGATGACCTCCTCAAAAGTCCACTCAGGCAACCAAAATTAAAACCGTGAGCTTCTAATGGACAAAACGGATATGAGGGACCAAATGTTACACAATTTCTACAAAAATGCTTGTTGACTAGATGAGGTTTATTCTATAGCCAAGAATCAAGTCCTCTTAAGATATGAGCACACACATTAAAGTTAGTTGTCACTTGTATGGCAACATTAACAGTCATAAACCCTATAACACAACATCCTAAATTCCTATTTTGAGTAATAAAAACAGACCAATTCATCTAAACATATCAATAAGGTCAAATCTAAGTCAAGATTGAGCAAAATTTGACCACAAGTTACAACTTTTACCATCAATTAGGGTTTTTTAAGTACCTATAACTTTCCAAGGAGCTCCATCTACCTCAATGTTGGAACCCACCTTGATATCATTACTAGAAAATGCATAAATTCCTGCATTTTTATCCAAATATTAACCTTCATCCATTTTAGGTAGAAGTAGAACCATTTAATCAAAAAAAAATTGATAGAAATTAAGAAGTAATCTGTACTTGGAAATGTAGAATGACGTGGAGAAAGCTTCACCGGACGATAGAATTTTCTCGAAGAAAATGAAATTGAAGAGTAGGCAGGAGTTAGTGGAACACCGGATGACAATTTGAATGTCATCATCTTCGTCACGGTGTTGGGATTGTGTGTGTGTGTGTTTACTGTGTTGTTTTTCACCCAGAAACCATCTTCAATGGAGGTCAAAAACCCAGACTCCTTGGATAAGGGGCTTTAGCTTATTGTTTTATCTTTTCTTTTTTTGTTAAGAACCCTGTAGTATTAAAAATAAAAAATTCTGACCTTTACTTTGTAGGGTTTAAAAAAATTTAGTTACCTATTTCGTATAGGATGCTCTATTTTCACATCACCTGTAAATCTAAATTTGATTCTAAGTTGTCTTGATAGTCGTTTGAATTTTCAACTTTGACTTTTTCAGCGGCTCCATGACTTGTTTAGACCATCATTTGACTTTTTCAAAGTTGGAAATATCAAACAGTCGTTTATGTGTTTGTGAACAAATCGTTTATGTGTGATTTGATTAAATGGGTGGTGTGAGATGAGACATGATGTTATGTGAATAGAAAAAGTTCCTTGTGACTCCCAAGGCTTCAATACAGCTTCCAGATCCCCCACAGTAGCCGTTGGACTCGAGAACCTCAAGACAGAACCGAAAACTGCATGCAAAACTCAGACCAAGTGAGCTCTAAGTGTGAAAATCTTGTTTTTATCGCATAACATCGATGTGGATCGTCTACTACAGGTTTGTAGTCTCACGGATGGTCCGCTTTGCCACTTATGGAGAAGCACAAATCCACTCTGGGTGCCACACTCGACCTGTTGGCTCAGTGCTCAATGCGAACCGTCTGGGCTCCCAGCCCAAACCCTAGACGGTCCGTTTCCAACCCAAAGTTCATTTTCTCAAGTTTGCTAACTTTTCTCTCTGGTCCCGATTGTAATGTCCATTTAGGTTCAAGTGTAAAATTCTCCCCTCCTTAAAGAAATTTTGTCCACATAATTAGCTAAGAAATTTTGTCCACATAATTAGCTCTTAAGGCGTAAATAAGTGAGGGTACTTTTCACTCATGTCGGCTTCCGACTTCCAAGTAAACCTTGGACCCCTATGGGTGTCCCCATTTGCTTTAACCATAGAGATCCCCTTGTGCCACAACTTCTTGACTTGCCAATCGACCACTTTGATCTTTTTGAGAAATTCAATTTCTCATTAACTTATTGAAAATCAGAAGTAAAAAAATGAAAAACAGATATACATAAAGGGGTAAATTTTTCACTAATTGAAAAATTATAGGAGTTAGTATCACACCTTTCCAAATCCTAACTAGCAAATAGTGTAATGTTTAAAAGCTATAATTATGCATGTTTAATAGGAGTTACTAGTATTCACTCAGAGCTAAAGCTAAAAGCCTTTAACGTTTTTCTTACAACAATCCAGATAATAGCATCTTACACAAACATAAGTGAAGTATATGAAATTGGAACAATTGACAGAAGAAGAAAGTGTCACATTTTGCAAGGATAAGCTCTAGTCAAACCAGTTGGCTTAGAAAATAAGTTGATAAAAACATTATAGATAGCTGTTGACAACAAATCTAACACAAATGTGGCTGTAGTTTAGTGGTAAGAATTCCACGTTGTGGCCGTGGAGACCTGGGCTCGAATCCCAGCAGCCACATTCAATTTTTATTTTAAACGGTTTTCCTGGGATCAAATCTTAATGTATGTTAACTTTCTTTTATTAATATTTAGATTAGTTGTAAATAAGAATAAATAAATAAAAAGTAATAAAATTGTAGAGATCTCTTTTCTTCTTTTTTTTTAAATACCCCAAATCTATATGAATACTGACTCCTGTAAACATTCACAATCATAGCTTTTAAACATTACACTATTTGGATTGTTATAAAAAGTTTTCTAAAGCTTTTGATTGGTTTTAGTTTTAATTTCACATCGTTGTTTTAGGTATCTAATTTTTTACAGTATTATATTTAACTACGCTTTTAATTTTAACGTCATTACGTCGTCTATTTATTTACTTTTTTTTTACGTTGTGTTTTACCGATGCAACTGTTTTACGTATCCACATTAACATTATCCCATCACAATGCACGAGTAGTAAAATAATAGTGTACATATGAAATTCTCATTTGAAATATTTATTGTAAGTTACAATGAGACTATTATTCCTTATTTATGTAATGAGTATAAATAAGCAGTCGATTATAGATCAAGTCGTATCATCCAAAAGCATTAAGGTTGGATGATCTCACTCCGACCAAATGTTATGAGTTGAAATTTTCTAATGGTGATTTTATTCTAGATTATCTAGGATATAATAGAACACCTAGATTTAGGCTATTAAAAAGAAAGAAGAAAAATGATCTCTACGATTTTTTATTACTTTTTTTTATTTATTCTCATTTACATCTAAATTTTGATAAAAGAAAGTTGACATACAGTAAAATTTGATCCCAGGAAAACCGTTAAAAATAAAAATTAAATGTGGCTGCTGGGATTCGAGCCCAGGTCTCCACGGCCACAACGTGGAATTCTTACCACTAAACTACAGCCACATTTGTGTTAGATTTATTATCAACGTCTATTTAGACTGTTTTCGTCAACTTAATTTCTAAGCTAACTGGTTTGACTGGAGCTGATCCTTACAAAATGTGAGACACTTTTCTGTCATTTGTTCCAATTTCATATTCTTTACTATTTGTTGTTTGTGTAAGATGCTATTATTTGGATTGTTGTAAGGAAAATATTAAAGGCTTTTAGCTCTGGGGAATACTAACTCCTTTCAAACATGCACAATCATAGCTTTTAAACATTGCACTATTTGCTAGTTGGGAAGGTGAAGAACAAACATTTTCCAATCCCCTTAGCATATTTCCTCTGTTTTATTCCTAAAAATGTTGTTGTTGGTAAAATTATTTGTTATAAAATGTTATTGTTGGTAAAATTATTTTACTAAAAAGGTGTTGATAGAAAATTATTTATTAAAATAGTGTTTTCTAGAAAGTTTGTATCTTTTTACTTTAACTTTCACGGGATAAATTTAATTCTATATTTAAAAAGTTTATTTAAATCTATATATTCCATGGCTAAATTATGTTCGAATTCTTCATGTTTGACGCGTACATATACTGACAGGAATGTAGGGTTACGACCCTTCACAAATCGACATTAACAGTTACTAACTTCTAGACGTGACACACTCTACCCTAAACTAAATACATAATGACATACAAACTAAACTTAAACTTTACATAATTACACTTGTGACCCATTTGACTATAAAACACTAAAGTGAGTATGATCAATCTCATAGGTGGTTAACTCTTACTTATAAGTCGAGCTCATTTTCGCCCCATTAGTACTTGTCGGTATTTCGTTTCGGGTTATGTTTTAGCTCTAAATATTTTCATATTTTTGTATTTCTTATTTAAATAGTGAATGACTGGAGCTATTTTTCTAAGTGGCTCTTACTTCTAGTAGTCGTCCATTTTGACCGATTTATTAATGAGTAGGTTGTTTCAGGTTATGTTATACCTCCAAAACGTCAAACTGGTAACCTTAAAAGATTTACCTGAAAAGAAAACCTAGGTAGTCAGAGACACAAGGTGCACTTAAGGCACAAAGGGTGATCTTGAAGTCTAGGTGTAAGACGCTTATAAGGCGCATACTCAAGACAAGCAAAGCACACATATGGTCCAGGTCAATTTTAAGTGTTTCAGGCTGGTTTTTTGTTGGTTCATATAGTTCAGAACTACTTTTGACCTGTTCAGACATGTTTTTTTTCCTGGTTCAAGTGATTTTTATCTAGTTTTAAGTTTTTTTTCAATCATAATTTCTAGTTTTAAGCGTCTTTGCACATTGCTGTACTCAAGGTGGTTTTGTCATGCCTTGTCTTTGCACATTCATATCACATTCATATCAAATGGGTTGAAAGTTGTCAAAATGTATTATTAATTCATAGAACATACAAATTTGTTTATTTAAATATAAGATAAGATTGTTATTGACATAATACATATTATATTACATAATTGTATTTAGCACGCTAGTTTCTAATAAAACAAGGTTTTGGAAAAAAAGAATTGTTTTGAATCACCAAAGGGTGGACCAGTTGACACGTTTTGGTTCGAACCCATTTGACCCATTGCTGACCCCACTCGACCAGCCCATTTTATCACGTCTACTTTCAAGTAATACCCATTGGCTCTTGTGATTTGCTTACCGTATTATTATGAAGTTGTGGTTCTTCCCCTAATTAAAGAGTCCTGAATGGTACAAATGACTTTAGAATATGATTTCATACTCCAACAATCTTCACGTATTCACTAAATAATATCTCTCAACATGCAAAGGATCCCCTTTATCCAATCCAAAGGTTTATTCAAAACTTATAATTCACTAGAAACCTGGACATGTTCTTGCTTCTTGGTATACAATAACCCAAAATTTAATGAACAAATTACACTTTACAAATAATCACTTTTTTAATCAGCTTCACTTGGTGCGGCTGTTCTTAACTAGAGCATTCACAACAAATTTTTTTATCTTTATCTTTATAATTTGTTAAAAAATAATATTTATCCACAAATTTTAAACTTTTAAAAAAGCACTTTACATTACATTTTTTATTTAAAAAAATCCTCAAATATGTTTAATGGAATTATATATTTACTAATCTCTTATATTTATCCCTTAGAATTTAAGGATAAAAGTAAATATAAAGATGCTCATGAGGAGAAAAAATAGACAATTCTTATATTTTTCTTAAAATTTAAGAGATTGTACGTCAATTAACATCTTATCATGAACTTATAGATCTATTAATTAGTGCTGGAATTTTATGTCCGTTATTGAAATTTTACTGGGGTGGGTGAACAAATCTACATCATATCGATTTATAGTCAGCACATGTGGAGCTTCATCCTGACTTGGCAATCAAGATGCACAAATTGGCCAAAACACATAAGTGTTAGAGACACTTCGTTAGTCATTGTTTAGTTTGTCATTAACACATTACAACTTTGACGACTTGATGTCATGTGTATTTCCTTTTTGGATGTATTATTATTTGGTATGGAATATGTACTTTAAAGCAAAAAAATAATAATTAATAAATAAATAAATAAATAAAAAGTGTTTATTTATATTATTTAAGCGAATGATTTCCTATTATAAAAATATATTATTTGATATTTACTCCTACTTTCTTTATTAAACCTTGTAAAATACTCTATACGTGTTAAGATAATTCATAAATTACAAAGAAAGGGCATTAAATGTTGCCGTCCTTCGTTGGACTACGATTCTACAAAGTACAAACTTACAAAACTCCATAAGGGTCATCTTTTTAAATAATACACCTACCATTTGCTGGCTTGCAATAAAAGCATTGATAGCTAATTTTTCACATAATTGTGTTCGGTCTTTAAAAGTAAATAAATAAATAATTGGTACTAGCTAGCTACCAACTGACTTACACACAATTGATGAAGGAAGAAAGAAAAATCTAGAATTTTAAAGTAAACAAAGAATTGTAACTCAGCCAGATATTGTCTACATGCATATGTATATAATTTTGTTAAAAGATTATAGATTTTTATAATGTGTAAATGTGATGATTTAACTATTATTTTAAGAGTATGCATAACTTTGATTAAAAAAAAAACAGTTAAATTATATTTTTGAAATAAAAATGTTAATTATATTTGTAAACATAATTCACATTACTAAACCCTTTGAAATTAATTAATAAACGTATAGATAGGCCATTGTTAACCTTTCTTATAATAGAAAAGGTATATTACGTGAAGAAACAAGGATACCCACCGGAACCAATAAGAGATCACTAGAATAGTTTGAAAGACAACAATGAGTGAGATCAGAGACTCTAACATAATTTAGTTATATAGAGAAAATACAGTTGGAAGCGTAATTGCGAATACAACCTAAAAGTCAAATGTCCCTAATCCTACTCTTATCTTGAGTGTTTATAGTGCTTCATCCTTTATCCTTAAGTTTCATGTGTTCCTTGACACATCATATAGAAAAGGAAGGACTTGAATCATAAACCCCATTTAGGTCATCAAGTCCTCTAGGTCTATTGACAAATAGACTTAGAAATTAAAAAGTTACACGTTAGACACACCTTGTATGATCAATAAGCGTTCAATGCCACTTGTACTATACAAATTGTTTTACTTTTAGTCACATCGATTTTCAAAAAATCACCATTAAAACTACCGTCATATATATTTCTCAATTACTTTACAAATTTTACTCTCACCCTTCTTCTCTAAAAAATTTCGCATAAACAGATGAAAAAACTTACAACCTGCAACTCCGCCATTGAAGGTTAGTTTCTTCATTCTTTTGCTTATAAATGGATTCTCAAGATGAATTGTCATTTAAACAATCATTTAAACATAATATGCACTTATCTTTTTTCACTGTAACACAAGAGGAACTAGATTCGTATGTCACAACTCATCACATTCCACACTCATTACACCTTGTTCTTTCAGAAAAATAAAAACCAAGTTTCTCGTTCCCCACAAGGAAATTTGGTCTTTACTTAGAAACCATTGAATCTGCCAATTATCGAATTCCGTTTTCCCATTTATGTTGGAAGTCCTAAAAGTTTTCGGAGTTCATATTTCACAATGCAACCCCCCTGGTTTAGCAATTTTAAACCATTTCGAAATTTCCTATCGAGCAATCGTAATTTCTCCAAACCTAACACTGTTCAGAGCATTCTATTGTATCACCATGTCAAGGGACTAGTATACATTCGAAAAAAGACGCGATCTGGCACCTCTATGTAACAAGAAACACACCAATAACCGCTTGTGGAAAAAATGTTTTGTGCTTCTGGATCAGAAGCGTCTTTCGAAAGGCATGAAATGGCTAGAAATTAAAGATATCGTTTATGATGAAGCCCCCAAGAAAAATGAAATCAACAAAACTCATTTCAAACTTAAAAGCAAATTCCCACATCCTATTAGAAAGCTTCCGGAGGAAGTGTTAATAGTTGCTCAAATCAGTAGAAATTGACCTCATTCTCATTTGCGACCCACGTTGTTAGTAGAGGGTGTGGGCGAGTATCTTTGATCATCATGTGCTTGCTTCCATTAAAATTCTCTCTAATTCTTATATATTTTTCCTTATAACATTGTGTCATGTGTTGTTGTAAATGTATTCTTTTTCAAATGATTAAGGGTTTTTATGTTTTTGAATGATTATTTCCTATAATAATAAAAAATTGAACGGCTAAATTACATACCAAATAGTTTCTTAAGTTTTGAACTTGAGTCTCCATAAAAAAGGACATTGCCTCTTAGCACTAGACTACAACATAAGTGGCGTCTCATAATAAATATTTGTGTATCTTTTAACATAAGTTTAGAGTGTGTGATAATTTATATTTTTAAAAATAATTCTTTTTAACAACAAAAAGATTTTATAAACAAGATGAATGTTAGAAAAACCTAACCAAACATTAAAATTTAGTATATAAAAAGAAACGGGTTTTATACCAATCTGTCTTGATCGCCTTAACTTTGTTACTTCTGACTATATAGAAGAGCGAAAACTGGATTATCGAATCTAAGTTGACTTCTTTTCTCAAGTCACTGAAAGCTTTAAACATAGACCTCGTTTTTTGTCTTCCAATTGACCCAGACACCCGAACACCAAAACATGAATATAAAGCCATTCACCACATCCTTTTTCACCTTTGTAAGATTTTTTTTTTCTTAAACCGTCCCCAACCAAAACAACTACATCAATACATCAAAAGGTAAAATTACACAGTTAGCTTTGATCCATGCAAGAACTTTATTTCGTTTTCATAAAACAAGACCGGTAAAATTTAACCAAACTAAAACTTTCCTTCAAGTCTGAACCGCTAGTTGACAAATACTAAACACATGATCAAACCTAATATCATTAAAGTTGAGATTTTATATTTATACTTTTAGGCATATATTACGTATTAAATGAGATTTCTGATAATAACAAAATTTAGTATTAATTTCAAACATATGTCTATCGAGAGATATGGTTTCTGGTTTGTATCACTATTTAAGTTATTATTTACAACATCAAACATGTATGTAACACCCAATTTTAGTTACAGGTTACATCATATTTTAAACGATGATATATGCCTTTACTTAAAAATGAGAAACTTTATTGTAATAAAAATTCAAAATTATTTTACACAACTTCATTTTTAGAACCTTCGTTTTAAGAGAATAAGTTTGCTGAACCCCGTTTTAGTTACACATTTCTAATAGCCTTAAATGTTGAAATTTTGGGAGGAAAATTGTGAAAAATAAGTTTTTTCACTAAGTGTGAAAATGAGTTTTTTACTAACTTTGGAATAAAATGCAGGTAACTGTGAATAATGCATTTGTATTTTCTGGGTTTGTGTAATACGTTCTAAGGGCTTTTCAACGCACCAAACCACGTCTAAAAGAGGGTTCATATGAATGAGATATCGAGGCTCAAAGTTGTGGTTTCACAGCTGTGAAAACTGTAAAAATTGAGAGTAAAAGTCTAAGTATAGAAGTGGAAATTCATCCCACATTGGTTGGGGCATGAAACTTGAAGTGGTTAATAAGATGGAGTCTCTTTCAAAGATTGTTTTCTTTAATAGGAGACTTTTCTTCTACCTCTTCAAATATGAGTTTATTGGATCATCGGAGATCAATACTGTGTTTTTTGGATTCAAGAAATCGGCAACTGAAGATAATTTATCGGCAAATTCTCATGAAACCCTTCGATTTTTCGAGCTCTAGGGCGTTCGATTTGTAGTTAGTTGTTCATTTTGTGTGAGTTTATCTGCTTAACCTTAATTGAAGTTTTCGTTTCTGTTTGTAAATTTGGGTAATTATTCGATTTGGATTCTTGGTTTTGTTCGTTGCAGAAGACAAAGGTTGCGCACACTACTAAATCGAGGTCTAAGCCTTCCTCATCTTTGGTCAAATTCATTTGTTGATAGATTTAAATACATATAAATAAACTAGGTGAGTAGGTGAGTAACCAATGTACTATACATTTAAGTAAATAAGATAAATAAATACAAAAAGGAAAAAAATGATAAGAGATTTGAAGAATATGAATAAGATAATTCAATATCAGTTTACAGTTTTAAAAACGTACATATTGATTTTGCATCTAGTATTAACATGTGGACATGATAATGTTAAAATCTTAAAAATGAATCATGTGACAATCATCTTATGTTCTATTAGATTTAGCATTCCGTCAATAGTCTCCAAAATGTTATCTTTGTGTTAAAATAGTTACTTTTTAATAAAAAAAATTATGAACTAAAACTAAAACTAAAACAAAAAACAAAAAAAAAAAAAAAAAAAACCTATGTCATAGATTTAAGTGTGAAAAAAAATGCGCCAATAATTTACTCAATTACTCCAGTGTTAATGTGACTTGTCCTAGTGGTTACCCCCTTGGCTCTTAGGGCTTTGGTTACTAGTGACCCAAGTTCTAATCCAAGGGGAGGCAGTTTTACCCCATGTTGTCCCAGGAGGGGGTTTCTGCCAGGAGAAAGCTTCAGGAGGGGGTGTCTTGGTTCTCACGGAGGTCCGAGTAATCGACCTTGGACATAGCCCCGCAAGGGTAGGTTTACACGTGAGACCAAAGTCGCCTGATCGATGCCGTTCCAAAAAAAAATGTGAGACTCAACTACCAACTAACTTTTCGTACGTGGAAGCAAAATACAGGTGAAATTGTACTATTGGAAAGAAAAGAAATTAATGTATAATGTTATGTTGTCGGAGACACGTGTCAGTGAACTAATCCACAAAGCTGTAAGTGAGATTCTCATAACAAGTATTAGTGTGAAAATAAATGTTTTATGTGGTACAAATAAAATTATAAATTCTCATCCGAACATTATATGTTCTAGAAAAGGGACCGACTGTTTGAAACGATTGTTGTAGTGATTAAATTATGGCGATAAGGGGAGACTTGGGGTTAAAATATCATAAGTTCGATCCCTGAGCTTTCAGGTTTTACCATCCGATCATTTGTGGAGATTGATTTTTTCTGGAATGAGCTCAACTGGCCGGTATATATAGTCTCCGGGTTTTTCGGGGCATTCGTTGGCCGTTTAAAAAAAAAACTAACTAATTAAGGGTCGGGTTTAATTGGATGAGCAATTTAAGTTAAGATGTTATTTTTTTATATAAATGATTTGATTTAATTTTTTTAAGAAGATGGATTTGATTTAACTTTGATTTGAATAGATTAGAAGTATCGTGATTTTGTCTTTAGAAACTAATAATGTAAGTCAATTACTAAAAAATCAATAAAATAATATTTTTAATTTTTTTAAACAGAACGTTTATTTAGAAGCCCGCCAAATTATATATATACTTAATTTGAAATGTGACTAGGAGAATATGATTATCTTTGGAGGTTTTAATATTTCTATTTTACTCTCTATATAAAGTTCAAAGACCTTAGTTTATTTTGTGGTTTAACTTACCGAATGTCACGTAACATTGTATAAAGTTTTAGAGGCTTTGATTTATTTTGTGGGATAAAGAATCATAATACGTAAAAGTTTTGCTTTCTGCTATTTAAAAATAAAAGCAATACAAAGCTATAAAATATACAAGTTGTTAAAAATAATAAAAATTTATTTATTTGTTTACAATTCAATGAAACATATATATTAATTGTTTGGTTCTTTGATTTTCTTTGTATTTATATCTGGACTGGAGCTGAACTTGTGAGGTTGAGTTATTGGGCTTGCGGAGTTGTGCTGGAAGCAGGTGTGAACGGGTCAAGAGATGGAGTGGAGCTGAAGGATGGGTTATTCCCTCGGTTGAGGGTTTCTAAATACTGCTCATAATCCGTTTAGGGTTTTATAACCCTAAAAATATCTCTGAGTCTCTCATGTTTCTCTTCATCAAAGTTGTTCTAGGGTTTGTCTTTGATTCCTCTCTGAATGATCATAATTTAATTAATCAAGTAGTAATGCTAATTATAATTAATGCTAATTATAATTTAATTAATTAGGAGCAAATCATCACATGGTAATAGCTGATCATAATTTTATTAATTAAGTGGTACAAATGCTCTTGTAACTAAAATTGAAGACATAAAGTTAAATGATCTAGTTACTTTGTGTGATATATCATTATATTGTGATTCTTATTGTGTATAACTTATGTTAGTGTATAAGCTATCTAGAGATAGTAAATTGAGTGTAATCAACTTGATGATCTCTACTTGTGTGATGGGTCTTATACTCTTATGTGTCTAAAAAGTTGAGTAATAGTTCTCATAATGGGACTCATTTGTGACACGCTATACCAGAACATCCCTAATTGGACCTATGGGATATATTTCAATACTTTCGAGTTTTTAAAGCTTCTTTTTACGTAGACATAATTTTCTTCCGATTTCATAATACACCATTGTGACATGTTAAATTATTACTTCTGCTTAAAGATATTTAACAAAAAGTCATTCAAGCCACAACAACTTTATACGTCTCTTTTTACATATTTAATTAGGTCGATGTTACCGGCTGCTATAGCCCACTAATTTGTAAACTTATTGAACTAGAAGATGGAAATTTTTCGCCAAAGGCCAAGGGTGTGCTTATATTATCAAATAGAACCTTCATTTAAATTTATAACTTAAAAAGTTTTTATTTATGTTTTAAAAAAACATTCTAATTTTTTTTATAGATAATTTATTCTCAAAAAACTTTAAATAAATTATCACGATTAAAAAAAATTCGAAAGAGCTTTTCAAACAATAATTTTCTATTTAAGAAAAGTTTTCAAAACAAATGAAAAACATTTATAAAAAAGTGAATGGATCATTTAAAAAGAAAACGTTTTGTTTGATAACGATATTTTATAAAAAGTTTCTGGAAATTGTACTTTATTTTCTGTCAGAATATTATTTCTTTTTAGTTTTTACATTTTTTAACCGTTTAAGCACGTTCTTATAATACTTAAAAATAACTTTTTGAAAATTAAAATCATAACGTTTGCTAAACACTCTTAAAGAATTATTTCAAGAATACTACAAACTTTTCTATTTATAAAATATTATAAATAAAATCTTTTTATAATATATCACCATAAAAAATGTAAACTCATGTCATTCTTTGAATGTTTTTTTACTAAAAAGAAAATGATAACTCTGTAATACCTCTTTAATTACCAACTTTCAAAAGTCTATATAAACCCCTTAACCCTATCATCCACAACCCACACTTAGCCACAAACAAACGACCCTCACACACAAACACACTCTAAACTCACAAACATTCTTACCACCAAAAATGGCCAATGTTGCAAAGTTTGCATTTATGCTACTCCTCTGCTTCGTGGTGGCGAGTGCCCCGTACGCGGTTGATGGGGCGGTGACGTGCCAGATGGTCGTGAGTAGCCTAACCCCGTGTGCCTCCTACTTGACCCGAGGAGGCCCGGTGCCACCGTCATGCTGCAGTGGGATAACCTCTTTGTACGAGGCTGCATCGACCACCACCGACCGTCAGACCGCGTGCAAGTGCATGGAACAAGCTGCCGGAATGGTTCCCGGGATCAGCCTTGATGCCGCCAGTAGCCTCCCCGGGAAATGCGGTGTGAACATCCCGTACAAGATCAGCCCAACTACTGACTGCTCAAAGTATGTATTCATATATATGCCCCACTTTCTTTTAAATCTTTTAAATGATAAATATTTGAGCCAAAATGTAGAATAGAAAAGGGCAACAAGTTTTGATCTAGGTGAATTTATACTAGTGAATTATAATATTTTTTTTTAAGTGATGGTATATATTTTACACCACCTTCAAATCTGATTCCACATTATCGAGGCAAACGATCATTTGTCAATAAATTTGGGCGAGCCAGTTTGAGGTTTGAGTTCGATCTGGAGTCAAGGAGGTTTTTCACCGGTGAGGTGGTTTCCTCTTTGTGTGTGTGTCCGGAGGGTTTCAGAACGGCTCGCTTTGCGAAGCCTTGGTTCTTCCTCCCGACCTTTAAAAAAAAAAGAAAAATAGCTACATTCTGCCTTCGAATGGCATCTAGTATTTTAACAGACAACCATCACATGTGTGGTGTGAAAAGAAAATTCTCCTACCTGAAAATAACACCACCCTTTATGAACAAAAAATTAAAAATAATAAAACAATTGCTCCATGTTTTTTTATGTTTTTTTAGAGCAAGAAATACCCATATATGTATTTTTTTTCAGGAGTATGAGAACTCATATTTACATATATCAACACATCTGTAAAACTGGAAGTATTTTACAGAAAAGGGATTTTTATAGTTTCTACAAAACTAAAACTTATCATTTAACTTTTGTAAGAACAGTAAAACTATTTTACATACTTTTGTAAAAAGAGTTATTAATCTTTGAATTAAGATGAATAACTGTCATGATTTATAACATGTTAATTATACAGGGTGCAATGAGGAAATGTGGACGTGATAAAGGCAGAGCATGTAGAAGCACTAGTATAAATTTCAATAAAAATGGAGATTGATCAATGATCTAGTACTAGTCTTGTCTCTCCTGCTAGCTAGCTAGTTATATATATCATGTAGTTTCGTGATATTGATGTAGTTGCAGTATGTTTGTGTTTTCTCTACGCGTTTGCTATCGTGTGCTTGCTTTTATTTTCGTCGTCAATGAATCTTTGCGTTTTCGATCCCGATTTATTACTTGCAAATGGTTGTTTGGTATACGTCTAGGTTTGTTATATGTGTGATTTTGGGAAATCTGTTTGTTGACGACTTATTAGGCCAATAATGAAAAGATAATGGTATGTCCTCTGTTGAAACTTTATGATTGTACCAAATACCAACTACTAGCCGATGGGTTAATTTATTACACGGTACAAAATCATAAATTATTACTATGTCAGTATTTATTATCCGGATTAAATCATTAAAAAATATATTTAATAACTTATTTAAATCTTTCTTTTTATTGAAATTATATAATTACTGAATAAATAATATACGTAGATGAAGGAGTGAAAATTAAATTTCTAATATTTTGGCTTCTAAAATAAAAATAAATAAAGCAAGAATTAAATGATTTGAGGTGAAAGAGTTTGAGCGGGAAAATTTTTATAAAGTGAAATGTGGTATTGACTTGACAAGTGTCGAATCTTGTAATCGTTTCCTAGGTAGAGTAGATAATTTGAGTAAATTACGTGGACGGTGCACGTGGTTTAGGGTAAGTTCTGAATTTGGTCCTTAAACTTGAAGGTCAAGAGACTTTCCATCATCACTAATGACCACTCTGGCAAACTCTCACGTATTTTAATGTAGTTACAAGAACATGTTGTATTTGAAATTTAAACATAGAACCAATCATTCATCATCATCAAATGTATTCAACAAAAAATTCTAAGAAATTACGTACCGAATTTAAAACCCTAAACAATCAAGAAATATATAGTACCCAAGTTAGAACTATGCAAAACCTTGTCATTTAACTTTTTAACCCAACTGGATCGAAAACCTACTTCCTCTCTGCATCTTCAATTGTAGTTTCTCTACACTTCTCTATTTCACTATACCAATAATGGTATTGAGCTTCAATATTTTAAGCTATTTCTTCACATATGGCAATGATCGTCTTTGTGTTTGGTGCATGTATGTATTTATAATGTTTATATATGTGAATGATAACTTATGTATGTATTTATTTGAAAAATATGCAGTTTTTATAATTTATTCGTTTGGGAAAAACTGGAAACGCAAAAAATACAGAGAAAAATATGTTATACTAGAGTGTGATCGAGTATTAGTGGCGACACAAAACTAAATAATGACGACACCGATTAGCGGTGACATCGGAGCATTAGCAAGAAGCCTTTAACAGCAACATCAGGGACTTTTAGTGGCGAACATGTCGTCGCTATCGAGCTTAAACCTTGTAGTGTAAGATCACTTTATTTTTTGTTTATCGCTTCTAAACATTAATGTTTTATAAAGTTTCATTTATATATTTGTTATATGCTTACATTTATCTACGTTTCATTTTGAGTTTTGTTCAAAACAAAGTTACGGGTGATAATATAAAAGTCATATAAACAAGGAGGGAAAAAGACGAAAATGCCCAGATTGAAAGAAAAGGTAACTGAAATGCCCATTTGAAAGTCAACAGCCACATTATGCCCAGAACAACAGTCGCCACGACTTCAATGGCGGGGTCGCCACGACCCACCAATAAAAACCCGACACGTGTTTCGGTGACAGTCGCCACGACCGTCATATACCCGACAACGACCGTTGAATCGCCGACAACGACCCTGCCACGTGTAAAAACAAAAGTCGTCCCGACATCCCTGACGGTCGCCTGACAAGTGTCGGGGGTCGAGACGACTTCAGCATTATATATATATTTTTTTTATAATTTGCGGGGGGTCGTTGACAAACTACGGGGGTCGTTGACCTTAATGGTCGCCACGACCGACATGTAGGGTCGAGACGACTTCAACATTATATATATATTTTTTTTATCATTTACGGGGTCGTTGACCACTATGTGGGGTCGTTGACCTTAACGGTCGCCACGACCTACATGTAGGGTCGTTGACGATGACACGACCCCGTTTTAATTTTTCTGGAACCCATCATTAATTGGGGCTCTGTTAGTGATATCTAACACAACTCATCATCAATGTTCATCAATGTTTATAACAAAACACAACTCAGATTGAAAACTCACGACCATTTGCACTATATATATCACAAACACTTCAAAACCACCCGTCTTACTACTGAAAAAATGGAATTTCATAACATCGTTGTATGCGTTGGCGGGAAATGGGAAGAAAGGAATAACGTATCCGAGTACGTACCTCTTAATTGCGTTCGTCATGCAACCAGTATGTACTCAAATTTAACTTTTCTTAATCTGAAGAGACTCATTTCTACTCGTTTTAATATCGTTAGTATTTCTCGAATATCTTATAAATTGTCGACATATTGTTTTCCTGTTGATATTATGGATGATACCGATATTTCAATTTTTTTTAAAGTTGTTGCGAGTAATCAAAAAGAGCCTATTTATTTGTATGTTGTTGACGACTCAAGCTCAGATTCGAGTCCTTTAAATATTCCTGATTTAAATATTCCCGATTTAAATATTCCCAACGATGATTATCTTCATGATAATATTCCTTCGAACGAGTATGCTTTCAATGAAAAATGTGGCTCTGATAACCAAACTCCTAACTTTTTCAAAAAAGAAGAATTTGTTTATTCTGAAAGTGTTCCTGATACGTTCCATAACAGTTGTGAAAATGACCGTTCAAACACTGATTCAAAGAGTAACTCTAACTCAAAGAGTTACTCTGCCTCGTCCTCTTCACATCCTATAATGGAAAAAGTTTTTAAGGACAAAAAGGCACTTAAACTGGAAGTTGCGATGTTGGCAATAAAAGAGTGTTTTGAATTCAAAGTTGGAAAATCAGATAAAAATAGATATACAGCTACATGTGTTAATGAAGGATGTGAATGGAAATTAAGAGCGACCGCTTTTTCTGGTACTACCATGTTTCATGTTAACCATTTCTCGAGCCTTCACACCTGTTCTAGAACCCAACTTTTCCCGAATATTCGTAACGCCGATAAGCATGTGTTGGGTCACGTGATTAAAGAGCAGCTAAAGGATGGTCGTCGAGTCTATCGTGGGAAAGAAATTGTTAAGGATATAAACGAAAGGTATCATATAAACATATCTTACAAACAAGCAATGCGTGGTAAAAACGAGGCGCTTCATCTTATAGCCGGGTGTCCTGTTGAATCATTTGCTAAACTACCCCTGTATTTGCATAATTTAAAATTAAAAAATCCTGGGACTATTACTGATATCTTGCTTGATGATGATGGTCGCTTTGAGATGGCATTTGTAGCTGTTGGAGTTGCTGTAAGTGACTTCAAATTAACTTGTCTGATTTATATTTTTAATTTAATTTATCTAACGTTTTATATATATCTTTAGATAAAAAATTTTCTCCAATATTTGAGGCCGATAATAGTAATTGACGGTGCACATCTCAAAGGTCAATTTAAAGGAACGATGTTTATAGCGGTCGGAATGGATGGAAATAACCAGATCTTTCCAATTGCATATGGTTTTGGAAAAAGCGAAACTGGTGATTGTTGGACTTGGTTCTTATCCAAAATTAATGAGTTTGTTGAAGATAGGGAGGATCTAGCGTTTATATCAGATAGAGCCGCCTCGATCGCACTCGCGATAAGAAATGTTTTTCCACTATCTTTTCATGGTATCTGTGCTCATCACCTTTTAGGAAATTTACCAATAAGTGGTAAAGTGCATAAAACTTTGTACTGGAAGACCGTGAAGGCATGGACTTTATCGGAGTTTAATGATTGTTTCGAGGCACTGTGTAAGAAAAAGCCCGAGGTTCGTGAGACACTTGTCAATATTGGTTTCGATAAATGGGCAAGAGCGTACTCTCCGGTCAACAGATATAATATAATGAAATCAAACAGCGCCGAGAGTATGAACTCATTATCAGTTCAAGCAAGAGAATTACCAATTATCAAACTTATTGATTTTTTTATAGTCAGTCTTCAAAGATGGTTTTATGAGAGACATGAACAAGCAGGTATTTAATCTAATTTTTGTTAACAATTAAAACTTCATTTTTGTTTCTATATTTAACATATTTTATTTTTGTTTAATTTTTTAGTGCAAAATCCTCATGCTCTTACTAGAGAAGCCGATCTCATAGTACATCGGAGAATTGTGAAAAGCCGAACCTTTACTGTCAGGGGCATAAATGCTAGTCAATACTATGTGGATGACAAAATCCAGAAATGTACAGTCGATATAAATCGACGTACATGTTGTTGTAGAAAATGGCAGCTTTCAGGTTTGCCATGCACGCACGCGATTGCAGTATCGCGATTCTTAAAACAAACTGATTGCGTGCAATGGTCACTAAATTATTTTAGAAAAGAAGTTCATATTGCTACTTATTCCGGTTCAATATATTCGGTTCCAGATGAGAACAACTGGGAGGTACCTGAAGAATACAACCCGGTGCAGACTCCGCACATGACAAAAAGACAGGCCGGAAGACCACGTCTGACCAAAAGAATACCCTCCCGAGGTGAAATATTAACACCGACAACGTGCTCAAGATGTCATATTAAAGGTCATACACGTGCTACGTGTAAAAGTCCGTTACCGTCGATGGAAGGTCAATCCAGTTCTAGATTCAAGAATGAAGCTCAACCGATGTATGTAAATGCCGACGGTTTTCGTGATTTTGTTCCCCCGCTGACGACTCAACCGACAAATGAATCGTTTGAAAGTTACGATTTAAATGAATTTTAGTAGAGTAGAAAATTTGTAGTTGTAAGGCTCATTTACTTTAGATGTTTTATGGGATGTTTTATTTGTAATCTCTTTAACGTTTAAACGTTTAAAATGCAATTTCTAACTTATTTACTTTATAATCTATGTTTAAAGATGATTTCCATTAGGTCGTGACGACCCTCACTAGGGCGTCACGACCTTTCACTATTTAATAAGAAAATATAATAAATTGTTGAAAATAAGGTCGTGCCGACCTCTAATAGGTCGTGACGACTCTACACTCTGTCCAAAGCAAATGTCACATCACAAACCCAGTTTGGTCGTCACGACCGTCTCGTGGTCGTGGCGACCTTACACTCTGCCCAAGGCATATGTCACATCACAAACCCAGAACAGTCGTCACGACTGTTTAGGCGTCGTGACGACTAATTTTTATATATTTTTTTTTAAACGTGGTCTTCTGTTTTCGAACTATAAATAGAGGTTTCGCGACATATATTTTAACCCGACTTCCTTTTTTTCAAACAACCCTTTTCTCTCATACACCCCTTAAAAACTCATGATGTTAAAGTCTGATGTATCAAAACAACCCTTTCAAAACAAGTTTTCTCTCATATCGATTAAAGAAGTCTTATCTTATTCTATGTTTAGAATTATAAGTTAAATATTTCAGAGTCAATCGAAGTAATGCAGTTAGGAAATGCTCATCTTCCTCGATACACGTCAATTTTGATCTCTTGTACATTACAACTTATTTTAAGTTGTAATTCAGGATATTCAAGACGTTGGTGTCGGAAGGCATTTCCAGAAATACCATTGTATCTTCAACAGTAAAAGAAGCGTTAGAGGTATCCTCCGAAACTGATGAAGATATCGATAACGGGCCATCTATGGTACCTTGGTCACCAAGAACTGAGTACCAAAAGAGGTTAAAATTGGGAGCTGTTGAAGCAAGAAATGGTGTTTCTAACTTTATTTTTATTATTATTGTTTTTTTTTAATCTTTAGTTTATAGTGACGTCTCATTGTATCATTAATCAATTTTTGGTGCATCTAGTGCAACGTCAATATAAACAAAAAATTAAAAAAAAATTACGACTTACAATTTTTTATTTATTTACGTTTATATTATTTTAAATTTTTAAATTACAAAGTCACCGAAATAACGCATTTAAACACATTTTTAAAGAAACACGGTGGAATTGCAACTCGATGGGTGTTCGAATCAAATTATGTGATCTCACTAATTTCAAAGAAAATTCAGTGATATCGCACAATTTGTTTCGAATATGCATCGAGCTGCATTTTCACCGTGTTTTTTTAAAAATGTTTTTTAATGCATTATTTCGGTTGACTTTGTAATTTATATAAAATGAAATAACATAAACGTACATTAATAAAAGATTAACTTTCTCTTCCTTTAATCATTTTTATATTGTATTCGTGTATTTATTTGTAATTTATCTGATTGTAACACATGTAATGTTATTATATAATTATTTGTGGGATTATGTGTGCCTAAACGTATTATTTCCAACCTTCAAGATAGTTAAAAAGCATTGGCCCAAAAAGCATACCTAATATTGTACGAAGTGTTCAAACCATAGAAAGTAAAAAAAAAAAACAGATAACTTGTTCACAAGTAATCATCAACCCTCATCCTCATCTTGTTCAACAACCGGGTAAATCTGCACAAACGGGGGATCAACACCATCAACCTTTGGTGGCCGCCTTTGCACAAGGAATGTTTCTTTATAACACAATGCTGCAAAGTTTTCGCGCCATTCAAGTGCAGTTTTCTTTGCATTTTCATTTTCCACATCCACCGGTTCATCAAAAATCAAACGAAACATGTTAATGCAGACCCACACACCACAATCACCGAGTGGCCCATCTTGCTGGGTAGACCAAACTGGATTTCGTGTGAAACCGTCTTTATGATAAATGGTATTACCAACGTTAGCTCCATTGTAATTCATCCAGATAGGAAAATAATGATCGAGTATATCTAAATTTTCCTTATGCTCCTTTGGGTAAATACCAAAACAACTATAAAAAAGTAAACAAATTAAATTAGCAACCAAAACAACTATAAAAAATACAAATTATAATAGCTACCTATCATAAATTGTCATCTTCCATTCCAACGGTTCAATCGCAACCAAAAACCAGTGTCTATCTTGGATAACAACTGGTATGTAATACTGAAAAAGAAGCGGAAAAGAGATATTAAAAAAAATAAAAAAAAATAATACTGTTAAAGGCCGTCATAAGGGTCGTGACGACCATACACTAAAGGTCGTGACGACCCTACACTAATTATTATTAATAAAATTTGCAAGACAACTGATAAATAAACACTTACGATCTCAATGTCATGAATGTTTGGGTACGGGGGAGCGCTGCATTGTTCATTCATTGAACCGAAAACCACTGCATTATTAATAAAATTTGCACATAAAATTGTCCACTTACTCTGAGTCGGTCTGTTTCTCAGTAGACTGAAAATCCACGTATCTATATGCTGTAAAACATTAAATATCTCTAAATATTATGATAAATATATAAAAAATAACAATAATATAAAAAATATAAAAAAGAGTAGTAACAAGGTCGCGACGACCTCTACTAAGTCGTGACGACTCTACTCTCTGCCCAAGGCATATGTCACATCACAAACCCAGTTTGGTCGTCACGACCTTCCCGTGGTCGTGACGACCAATATGTAATACTTTTTTTTTTTTAAACGTGGTCTTCTGATTTCGAATTATAAATATAAAAAATTAAATTAAAAAAAAAATACTTACCCAATTGTCCAGCCAACCACTTTTTTCTAGACCAAGAAGAAGTCTCCAGTATTCGGCTGTCAGAGCGGTCTCCGGATTAAGTGCACTGTAGTGAAACAGATCGTCGTCTTCAAGCAACTCACGTCTCACTCTTGGGGACCAATTAAATAACTCAACCCCGCTATCTGAAATTCGTGGTTGACCAAGAAAAGGACTCTTCATTACTCTTGCTGGTCTTTTTGATCGTTTTCCACGACCCATATCCGGTACTTTGACGATTACAACATCTGACCCCAGAGTGTCATGCTTTACCGGTGTTGGAGTTGTAATTTTAAAATCTACCGGTGTTGTGGTGAACTTTTTTGACACTGCAGGTGTAAATTGGGGCTCTGTTGGACTGTAGTGTTTAGTAATATTTTGATTATCATTTTCTATCATGTTAAACACCCTCGTTCCATGCTGCATGAACGGGTCCACTTTCCCTGTCAGATAATTCTGTTAAAAAAAAAGAAAAATATATATAAATGTGATTAGTATCTAAATATTTATTTATATATACGTTGGATAATTCTTATTTAAATAAATTTAAATATTAACCTCGAAAAAAACCATCTTATTCATTAACTCAGACAAATCATCATGGGGGGCGCCAGTCTGAGTTTGCTTTTTTGATTCTTCCTTAACATTATCGTCCCCCAAGTTCATAAACTGGTTAGCATATTTTTGCTGGATCTCTTTATTTGTAGCCCAATCAGCAGATTTTGGTGCTGATTGAATTTGTTTATTCCTATTTAACTCATAAATAGGATCAACATATTTAATAGTGGTCAAATACCAAGGCTCCTCCATCTCAATCGGCGTCGGTAATATCGCCTGCGGCCAATAATCTCGGTCCTGAGATAAAACATTTAAATTAGATTTGATATATTTAAGAGTTTATTAATTGACATTTGATGTCTCTTTTACCTCCCCAATAAAGAACACATTCTCAGCGGTGTGAGCATGCATTCTCTGAGTCTGACCCCAGCGCAGAAAACGGGGTGATAGGCTCGGGATATAACCCCTGGCATTTTCACGCAACCGGGGGAACGTCTCATGGATCCATAACTATAAAAATAAAAACAAACAATTAATAAGTCAATCAAAAGTTAAATAAATATTTATATTATTTTTTATACCTTCACAATCCAAGCAAACCCGGTGACACTGTATGATGATTGAAGACCGCTTTTTTTATGCTTGTCTAAAATTCCGGTTACTGTTCGGCCCCATATATAAGACCCCCAATGGTAACTATCCCATTCTTTCAAGTCTTCAACCAACAACCAATGTTGATCTTCTATTAGATGAGTATCCTCAACACCCATGAAAAGCGAATATAGCAAAATTAATAAACAAACTCGAAGGACAACTTTATTGCTTTCAATCCTCGAGTTGTTGACGTGTAAAAAATACACAAGATCCTTCAGAGTAACACGATCATCAAGTTCATATTCGGTCTGAAGATATTTTTTAAACGGAGGCACAAACGGCTTATCACTAGTTCTCGTCTTTTTTGTTTTCTTTTGCTTTGCCATCTTATGAAAATTACTGTTATCTCCGAATGTAAAACCAGTTAAAATACTAAATTCTCTAGGACCCAATCGAAATGATTGATCGTCCATCAACTGGTAATATATACCATCGAATTCTGGGTCAGGGTTTTCAGCAACTTGGCATCTAAATGCACGGTAAATAAGTTGCGTGTCAAGCGTGTCACATTCAACATCTAGCCATTGACTAAATAGTCCACGTTTCCTCCATAACCTATTTAATTCGTCGTTACCATATTGTGGGCAGGTTATAATTTCCTTTAGTAACGTGAGGTTTGCACAGTGGATCCTAAGTTTTAACTTAGGATCCTTAGCACCACGATCATCCTAAATAAAAAAGGGATTAAAAAAATAAAAAAACTACACAATTAACTTCTTATAATAAGAAAAGAAGGTTCAATTGCCAAATATTAAACAGAATATTAAACAGATTACATACAATAAGGTATTCCTGATGTGATTAAAACACAATTAACTCCATAACCCACTCTCATTCGTTGCATTCAGAATATTAAACAGATTAAAACACATTAACAAGTTTCAGCAACATTAAAAAAACGTTAACACGATGATCAAGATCAATATACAATGCGGGGTTCTTATACAATAAGAATGTAGAATCGTGAGGATTCTTATACAATACAAGTTACATACAATAAGGTATTCATGAGGTGAATACATAAAGGGAAGACATGAAAAGGTTAACATTAGAACAATAGAACATGAGTAGGATCGTAAAGAATTTAGGGTTACATACAATATCCATATGCTCCATGTGCCACGACATTCGTTGTAGGAGTGGTCGTTACTTGGTCGTCACGTTCGTCGACAGAGTCTTCCCCACGAGCGTCGTCACGTTCGTCCGTCTTGGTCCCCACTTTCAATTGAATAATGGTCTTAAGTGATAACGCCCTTATATATGTGGTTTATATTATTAAAAAATTCTTCAAAAGTAGAGTCGCCACGACCTTACTTTGTAGTCCCGAACCCTAATTAGTACGGAGTGACGTTGATTTGACTGGAGTCGCCACGCCCTTATCGTGGTCGTCGCGACCCCTATTTAATACTGAGTTGACGTTGATTTGACTGGAGTCGTCACGCCTCCTGCTAGGTCGTCCCGACTTTGTAGTAGGTTGTTGGAGGGTTGCATTTATAATGCATTTAAACGGTGGAGTATATTGCATTTAAACGGTGGAGTCGCCACGTCTTTAGTTAGGGGTCGTCTCGACCAGTATATCTCTTTAAAACTAAACGAAAATTTCAGGTGAAAGCAATTTTTTAGCATCATGAGTTCTTCTTCGTCAAGCTCAGTTTCACGTAGGAAAGCAAGGTTAATCAAAGTTGGTGTAAATGGTGGAGTATATTGCAAGCATGGAATTTTAGCAATAAAAAAAGTTGCTGGAAGTGGAACTACAAGACCTGGAAGTGAATTCTACTCTTGCTCGTTTTGGCCTGTAAGTAATATACGGTATAATTCTTTAATTTTTTCTACTATATTTAATTTTATGTTATTAATATCTATTTTCCCTTAAATCTCTTTTAAAAGAATTCAGGATGTAATTTTTTCTTGTGGAAAGAAGATTTGGATAATTTACTTGCAGATGAAGATGTTGATTTCAATAATAACGCTCTAGAGATGAGAATCACAGATTTAGAATTGGAAAACAAAATGTTATTGGAAGAAAATAATAAGCTAAAAAAAATAAAGCTTGAGAAGGCAAATCGTAGGATCTGTTGTGATAGCATTGTAGTGTTTTTCATTGTCATTGTAATCATTTTGATCGTTTTTATCTCAATAATGTGATTCATCGTTTTTATCTTAATAATGTGATTCATTTTAAATCCGTTTAAAAATAATTAATAGGAATAAATAAATAAATAATGAAATAATTCATGGGATAAATAATTCAAAATTAAATAGGGAATATATATCGTATTTACCACATTCTAGTGGCCACACTGCTATAAATAAAGATTAAGCCTCATCAGAAAATTCACATCACCACCGATATCTACAACTAAAATGTCTTCTAGCTCTTCATCTTCGTCATCCAGAAGATCTTTTAGTTCATCACCGAGGAGGGTTCCTACGCCGTGGACACCAAGTGAGGAGCTTGCCTTAGCTCAGGCTTGGTCTACAGTTCGTAAAGACACAAGTCCGGGGTCAGGAGAATTCCTGGCGCAGGGTAAGTCTTGAGTTTCATTGTTTAGTTGGAAAAGAAGTCGGTTACCGTACTACTGACATGCTGACTTCTAAATGGCGTGACATACGTATCAAAGTGCAAAACTTTAGAGCCGTCTACGACAGCATTCCCGTCACGATACCACAAGATGATAAAATACATTGGGCACTTAAAACGTATTCTTACCGCCACACTCCACCACGGTTCAATTACGTTGATTGTTGGTTCATTTTAAAGGATGATCGTGACCTCTCTTAATTTTTAGTAGTTAATATTATGATATTATGTAATGTTATGTTTTTTATTTTGTAGTGTATGTATAATAAGTCTGTTTAATATATGTTTGTGTTTATTTTATAATCTGTTAAACAATTAAAACGTGAAATATATAAAAAATCAGGGGGTCGCCACGACCAATGTAGGGTCGTTTCGACCGTTCACTCTGCCCAATGAACACTAATTAATGACATGTCAGAACAAATCACAAAGTGTCGCCACGACCATGGTAGCGTCGCCCCGACCCGATGCCGTTGACAAAGTACTAACTGCCGTTAAATGTATTTAAAAAAAAATTTGAAAATTGTTACTATATATTGAGAAACTCCCATTGAGAAAAAGTCTAACTAAAATTTTCAAATATACACTAAATGGATAACGATGAATATAGCTCACAGCCCGTTAAAAAACCTCTGATTCTATTTTTTCAAAGTGGCGGCAACCAAAAAACAAAAGTACAGGTTCTACATCTTCTGCCGAGACTGTTGAAAAAGAGGTAGAGAAAATAAATCCTCGTGTGTATGCACAGCAAATGCTTCAACCAAAACGACGAATTGTAGAGGAAGAAGGTAAACGTCGTTGGGCAATTCCTGATGATGAGTCTGATCATTGGTCTAAAAATGTCATGGATTTTTATACAAAAGGAGATAAACCTTTCTGTTATTCTGCACTATTCGTTAATACGAATTTAAAGCTTGACACAAGATTTTGGGGTGCCCTTTTAGGATACGGTTCTTTAAAATCAGTGGTACGTTTTTTGTTATTATAATTATTTTTTATTGGTTATTTTATTAATAAATAACGAGGGATCCCAAATAATGATTCGTTAATTTTTTTTTCTTTTTTTTGCTACCAGCATATTGAAGGTTGGGTTGGAAGACTAATGCAAATGAGAAATCGACAACAAGTTGAGGTTAACTGGACTATTTTACCGCCCGATTTTTATGAAAACTTAATAGACTCTTGTAATAAAAATGCAGTTCAGTATGTATCAGGAAAGTTTAGCATATATCCGTCAATCTTAAATCTGAAAAATATATACTTTCCAGTTTGTTTAGAAAGTGAAAAATGGTCACTCGTAGGAGTTGATCTTGAAAATTATCAATTGGTGGTTTACTACTCTTATCCATTCGACGGTGATAAGTATAGACAGATTGTTTTACCTAAGCTTTGGCAATTAAATGTTTATTTAACTTGTTTGTTGGTGAAAGTTGGATACTGGAAAAAAAACACCTCGTCAAGAGAGGGTATTTGTACATGAGGTAAACGATGATCACGTCCGGACCTTGAAAGACATGCTTGGAAACGAAGCCGTTTACGTTTGTATGCTAATGGAGCATCTAGTGACTGGTAAACCTCTCGACAAGACAAATGAGTTTAAATCAGTTTGTATGGATTATCGGCGTTTCATGGCTGATACATTTTATTTTTGGCGATGTTTGCCACGTCCATTTTAAAATAGATTAGAGGAGTGAATATTGTTCTCTTTTTTTTAGTGGCTATTGTCCCTTAATCTTTTCTTATATTACCGTGTTTCTTATTTTTATTTTTAATATTTCTAATCTTCCTCTTGAAATATAATATAAAAATAAAAAATACATTAAAACACAACTTGAAACAAAAAAATACAAATTACATTAAAAGAGCTTGCTAAATTAAAATTAAAATTTATAACTTGGATGATCTTTTAGCGTTACCCAAGATTCAAAATGCTCAAACTCGTTACCCTCACAAATCCGGTAACTATCTTTAGACAACTTCAAAATATCATCTTCGGTGTAGTGATGTGAGGCTTGGCTGGAAACTCTTCTAAAAATATCATTAAACCTTCTCATTTTGTATCGCATTTGATGCCAATGAGAGATAAGCTCATGAATTGTACGTCTAGACGGAGTTAGGTAACGAGAGTAAAAATAACGACTGACTTGGTGCCAAAACCTATTCCCATATCTTAACTGCGGCTCTCTTTCACGAACTATTAACCACGAAATTACAAGGTCTTCCTCCTCTCGTTGACACCAAATCGGTGAAGAGTTAAGCATTTTGAGAACAAAATGCATAAGGCAAAAGTGAGTTCCCATGTAAATATATAGGGATCCCAAATATATATAGGAGAATAAAACTAAATGATAAAAAAAAAATATATATAATGTTGAAGTCGTCTCGACCCTACATGTCGGTCGTGGCGACCGTTAAGGTCAACGACCCCCCGCAAATTATAAAAAAAAAAAATATAATGCTGAAGTCGTCTCGACCCCCGACACTTGTCAGACGACCGTCAGGGATGTCGGGACGACTTTTGTTTTTACACGTGGCAGGGTCGTTGTCGGCGATTCAACGGTCGTTGTCGTGTATATGACGGTCGTGGCGACTGTCACCGAAACACGTGTCGGGTTTTTATTGGTGGGTCGTGGCGACCCCGCCATTGAAGTCGTGGCGACTGTTGTTCTGGGCATAATGTGGCTGTTGACTTTCAAATGGGCATTTCAGTTACCTTTTCTTTCAATATGGGCATTTTCGTCTTTTTCCCTATAAACAATTATGTAGAAATTGTTGGTGTTATTGTTTCTATATATAACATTCTAAAACAATCCATAAAGCTTAAGCTACCAATCTTTTTGCAGAACTTATGAATGCACAACCATTCATTTAGTTTCTTTGGTACAACCTCTTCTGCTATACTTGTTATATACATAAAACAAGTAGGGGTAACTATGTATAAATCTTATTGCATAAGGTGGTTGTTTGTTTTTCTTGTATTAGTTTTAAAGGAACATAAAAAACAATGAGCGAATTCTAAGCATTTGTTCCGGTCACTATTTCTAAAAATAAGTCAGTAAATGTAAAGAAGCATGAGACTTAATTGCATGCAAATTACATCATCTTTTCTCTTCCATTGGATCACACATTACCCACCACAAACTCACCACAATGGCCCTCGCCCACATCAAGAACCGCCTAATTACGACGTCGTCTGTGCAAGCACCGCCACCGTCTCCGGTGCCACCCTCGGCCCGAGGCAACCGGAGTGACCAGGCTTTCAGCAATTATCTTGACAAGATGAAGAACTTGCCTGATCTTAGTCTTCCAGATTATGTCAACCGATCAATGATTGCGGATGTTGAATACCGGTTGGTTAAAAGCAAGGATAGGAATTCGATTAGCGAGATGATGAGATCCGCGAAAAAGTATGGAGTTTTCAGGATTAGCGGGCATGGGATATCGACGGAGGAGTTGCGGCAAGCGTTCATGGAGGCCGAGTTTTGCTTTGGATTGTTGGCTGAGCGGTGGAGTCGGGATGGAGATCGGGAGGAGTTTCAATGGTCGAGATCTGCGATTGTGGCGGCGGAACGAAGGCGGGATGTGGTACGAGAGGAGAGATTTCGAAAGTTTAGGTAATTAATAACTGGAATTATTACAAGGGTCGTGTTACTCTACACCATGCCCATAATCTTCCTACATTAACACGAAGTTTTTTTTTAACTTTTTGACTTTTTTAAAGTTTGAAATTGTTGTTAATAGATGAAAAGTCAAAAGTTAAAAAAAAGTCAAACGAGAAGAAATAAATGTTAATATTTTATTTTTTTTAAAATGACCATCGACTATTTTTCTAAGCCATTATCTGTCAAATAAGTCACTGTCTACCGATGGCGTCGATGATGTGGCATGTTACTACTGGTTAGTTTTAGTAAAAAGACCCAAATCTTTGGGTCGTTTGAGTTGAAACGATCGTTTCGAGATTGTTTCGTAGTAAACGATCGAAATTAAGGGGGACCCCTGAATTTTTAAGGTTTCGTCGTCGAGACACGTGGCGGCCGTTTTATATGAAACGACCTTGAAACGACCGTTTGGAGCGAAACGATCGTAGGGAATGAGTGAATTTAGCAAATGAGTGGGTGTCTATATAAGCACTCAACAATAGACAAAAATTCAATATTTAGTTTGAAGAAAAAATATTTGTTCAAAATGTCTACTTGTTGATTTTCTGGTTTGTTAATCAAACATTATAGTTTTCTTACATAACTAAAAATGTCTATTGTTTTAGGAATACTTGTTACAAGTTTAACGTCTTGTTATATATATTATCATTACAGCCAGAAAATGGAGAATCTTGCAAGTAAACTTGAAGCAATTGCAGATGCTGCTGCTACGATCGTTGGAAGCCAGGGAAGAAGGCAGTCTCGACAAAAAATCATGGAAAACGAAACAAGAATGACATTATTCAAGCACAATAACTCGGCTCTTCAACCTCACACCCCACGAGCTTCACAAACTCCACGCACGGGTGAAACCAAAAAAGACAAAAAGGACGCATGTGTGTTTGCTCTAAGCCTTCATATCCCAACTGAACAAGCTGACTTCTGCCTCTTATCTGATGAGGGCCCGTTGTCGTTTAGAACTGGCCCTGACACTATTGTCTTCACCTTTGGAGAACAACTACAGGTAATTGAGTTGTTCTCTTTTCAGTTGCTAATGGAATCATTAAACTTAGCGAAACAAATGCAGGTCTTCTGAATATAATATGTTGATAACTATTTACAACAGACATAAAAATAGGATGGTGTTATTCACAGGTACACCACTTAAGTTCATCCCACACCACCCCTTTACTCAAATCAATCAAATACTTATTCATAAGCATATAGAACTATCATCATTTGATTTTTTTAAACTTTATTATTTTTAAAACATTATTTAACTTATTCAATGATTGACTTTTTAAACTTCAAAAAAGAAAGATGGCCATTTGAAAAAGTCAAACGGCCGTTTAAAAAATATGAAATAGTTGAACGTTGAAAAAGAAAAAAGTTTAGAAAGTCAGACAACACTTCAATGTGTTGATAGACGCCCGTTTAAGGTGGTGTGTGATCAGATTTGCAGATGATAAAAGAATAGAGCGTCTCTATAAATAAGTATTTGTGGGTCAACCCGACCCAACCCAACCCAACCCGGCCTGGCCTTCTCCAAATCCTCTTGATTTGTTATCCAGCAGACTTTTCTAATACTTGTAATTGGTTTTAAAAAATGAAGGAATGGAGCTGTGGAGAGTTTAAAGGGGCAATGGGGGAGATAAACATAGAGCCAGAAATACAAGGAGATCATGAACAAGGAGCATACTCAATAGAACTCAAATGTTCACCTTCCATTCTCAATCATGCTGTTGACAGAATAAACACCATTACCATAACTGATCAGATCTTTGGTCTATTCATTTTGTTTCTGATATTTTCCTTACTTTCAATTTTACTTTTTTAGAACTATCTATTTCACTTCCCCCATCAAAATATTTCTACTTTTACAACTTCAAGTAGAGTTTGCTTGATCATTTTGAATTTAATTACTTAGTTAACTATAGGCTGAATTATGTTGGAAAAATAGTAAAATTGTGGATTTTAATAACTTTCAGCACAAATAGTTATATGTCTAATTGTGAATTATTATCAATATAATTCCTAATTAATGGGTTGATGATCTCCTTGAAGAGAGCTTCACAACCAACTTAAGAGTGTGCAAATTTAAGTAAAGAAGTTCAAACACAAATAGTTATATGTCTAATTTTCTTTTAAGCATAATGATTTTCCAAACAAACTGTCAATTCTTTCTTCATTATTCCTTTGTCTGTCATGAACCAACTGCTTTAACTCTTCTTGAAATTTCCAAGCATTTGCATTGTTACTTGAATTGGTCACAGGCAGTCTTGAAAGAGTTAAAAAAATCTTCAATTATGAATACTCATACCATTCATCATATGTTTTAATGCTTCCATTTCTTGGGTAACAATGAATGCACCATTTCTTGAATTAAAGCAATAGCTTGATGGTAAAGTGGTGGTTTTTCAACCAAAACCAAAAGGTTATAGGTTCAATTGTTCAAATCGTGCATAATAATTTATCCGATAGAAAAAGAAAGTTAGAATCAACTTCCCATTTGACAATTCCATAAGGTTTTGTTGATCCTTACCCGACTTTAACATCATGAGGCTGAAATGGTACTTAATTGTTTGGCAGTATTACTCCTTAACCACATGAGGAGTATGTGTAGTTTGCTTCCTCACCTTCTTCTTGTTTGACTTTCATATTTTCATAAATCAAAAGCTTAACAATTTCTCTTTGATGTTGTTCTTTTGTCTCCACCTGTTTCATTTTTTATATTCCTCAAACCTTTTGAGTGGCCTGATTTCAGTAGGAAGAGTTTACGCTAGGACTTTATTCAAAATATTTGCATTGCTATAACACTACGGGAAGAAAAACAAAGAAAACTGTGTAACGACTCAAACGATTATAATACATATTGATTGAAACTCATGATTAGCTTATTTACACCCTTGTCATTTCAAACTTCTGAAGAATATGAGGAGTTATTTGTGCATTTTTCTATTGAACTGTATAAAGTAAAAAACATGTTTACAATTGGCATTGGCACCAGGCCACATATCCTGTTGAACTGAAATTAAAAAACAAACCAAAAACTATGCAAATTAATTACATAATTCCCGAAAAGAATCAAATGAACAGCAATCTATCCCGGCAACACCATTGCCGTCGTAGTCGTAGTTGTGGAACTTGCACCCATGTTTGAATATGCTGCAGTGGGGTTTCCATACAACCCCGCGGCCCATCTTCGAAGAATCCTAAGTAGCGTTGCCGCCTTTCTCCGCCCTCGCCCTGTTCCCATCCCCATTACTTCCCAAATCACTCTCTCGATCCCCGGGATAGCTGCGAGCTCGGACACAATCTCCAAACCCCCTTTTCGGCATATATTTACTAGTGTCGCGGCAGCGCTCTCTTGTGCCCTTTCAGTCCCATCCCTCAATATCATCGCGAGTTTCTTAATCATGTGAAACGTAGCTGTGATGGCTGCTAATCCGCCCTTCTTCACCACGGCCTCAAGAACCGTCACACCTTCTTCCGGCAACCCGTCCATCACTTCGCTTGCCATCTCCACCACCCCCACCTCGAGCAACTTCCCGACCGTTTCCCGGTCTCCCGCCAAATTCAAAATCGCCACCAACGCGTCTCGTTTCGAATTGATTGGTCCATTTGTAGCCAATTCGATCAATCCTTTTATCACGCGCGTCTTTCGGCCTAGCTTTTTTCGATAAGCGTGCACCCCGGTTAGACTAAAGATTGTAGCCGCCGCGTTTCCTTTCGCCTCCCAAGTGGCACCCGTACGTAACACCTCGATAACACCGTTAAGAACTCCGTCAGTTTCCATTATCCTCGTCTTGTTCGCTTCAAGGATTGATAAGTTTAGGATTGTCGTAACCGCGTTAACTTGTAGGCTCGGATGCTCCGAACCTAAAAACTTAACCAATAACGGCAAACCATCCGCCTCGGCAATGCAGGCTCGGCTGTTCGAGTCGGTCTTGGCTATAGCCCGAAGCTCGGAAACAAAACGATTTGCGTGTTCTAACGATCGCGAACCCCTCGCCTTTTCGATTAAAAACGACACCGTCATCTTCGTCGCTTCGATTAAGGTTTTGTTTGTGGTAACGCCGTTAACGTTTTCTTTTGCCTCCGTTGATTCGAACGGAATCCTGTGTTCGCGGCACCACATTACTATCAAGTTACGCAATGCACAATTGGGTATCATTTCCGTGTGATCCAGAGTCTGACCTGTTTTTGGACACGTGGTGTGTCCTGATTCGATCCATAGCTTTATAGACGCTCTATCGTAAGTTTGACCAGTTGACACAACCACCGGCTCCCGCATTAAGTCTAGGGAAATCGGACACCGGAAATCCGCCGGAATTGTTAAGTCCGTTGAGCTTACCTTTCTCCGGCGAGGGACGGTTCTCGGAGACGATTCTCCGTACAACACGCACTTTGCGTACCGTACAAGTCCGATCAACGATACGATCTCCGCCTTCGATTTCTCGTCGCCTTGATTCCTAACTTCCTCTTCCAAAATCTGGATCTCGTTACTGCAACTCGTGGAATCGTTCATCTCTAACCTCGTGAAAATCTCTTTGAGTTTTGATTGTTGAGGAACGATTTCGCTTTTGATTCGATCTAGCTTTTGCAGCACGTCGTCTCTGAGATTAATATCCTTTTCATCGATCGACGCAACCGTCTTCGCGCACTGTTTTCGGATCAAATCGACCAATTCCTCAACATCATGACCGAGATTCATCTCCTTGACCGGAAATATATCAATCAGCGTCGATAATTCGAGCGTGAGCTCATGAATTTTGTTCGCAACTGCTTGCTGCTGAATCAAAAGCCATAATCTGCTCCCGTTACAGCAATCTTCAATCAACGTCTTCACGCTCTGTAAAACGATGAACATCTCCTCAAAGCACAGCACCGCCGAAGCCGGAAAACGCCGTGCATCCTGATCCATAACCAAATCCTCTAGCAGCAACGTCAACAGCTTAGTTTTCCGAATAATCGAATTCGAATTCCGATTCAGAACAAACGAAATCGGATTCAGAGACGAAGTCTCCTTCGATCGAAGCAATAGCGATCGTAGAATCCTTCCGTCTAAACTCATCGACGGCCGCTTCTTTTTTGGCGGCAAAGTATCGGGTGAAACCGCCATAGATAAATTAACAATTAACAATTTGCAGATCGAAAACGTGAATTTGCAGTGAAATCAACAATTTGGTGGTGGATTGGTGATCGAATATTTGGATTTAATTTGACAACAAATTGTAGTTGTTGGTGGTGATAGGGTGATAATAGCTGTTTGTGCCTTTTTTTGCTAACTTTATTCGTTCTTTTTTTTATTTATTCATAATCATAAATGTTATCATCATCTTATGGGTCATCTCAGCTGGAAAACGGCTGTTTGACGGAGTAATTTATTTATTTGTTTATTAATTTATTTATTGGGCGAGGGTGGTGGTTGAGAAGTTGAATTGGAACAAATTAGAAAATGGTGTTCGGTACACCAAAATAAGACAAAGAAAAAATCTGGGTGGCGATTGTTATGCGGTGGTTTGACAGCCGTCAGCCGCCGGCAGGTAAGCAATTTTGGGGACTTTTTCATTTTTGTTATTTTTTTATTTTTATAACCGGACGGCGTCGTTATTTTGGTGTTTTTTCGTGGGCGCCGATTGACCAAGTTGGGGTAGGAATTTGGATATAGTTGACTTTTTGTAAGTATTTGAAAATTAAGAGAGTTCATATTATTTGTATTTATATATATTATTATAATTGGTGAAAAATTGGCACAAAAGGCAGTGGTATGTTTTAAGTTTGGATAGATACACTTTTAGTGTTTTACACGATTCTAAGGATTTATGGGTGTGTCAACTACTGGGCTCGGGGAGAGGAGGAAGCCGTCTGCAGAACAACTGCTTGTGCTTGCGGTTAGGGCTCGGGAGGATGAAAGTCGGTAAAGCGGTTGAATTCGAAGTGAGGGAGAAAGCCGAATGGTAAGGAAGGAGAGACGAGTGGAGGAAGCCGAGCGACACCTCATCTTAATAATAGGGTACAAAATAAAGCAGCTTTTAACATTTTAATTCTATCAACTTTTTATATTGAAGGAGTTTGAGTCAGCTAAGTCACTTGTCATTTGTCAATAGCTTCCATCAACTTTTATTCTATTGTTAAAACTTTATGTACTATAAGATGTGACGAGCATGAGAATACAACTTGGTGAAAAGTTCTAACACTTTAAGCAGGTTTGTGTAGCTTGTCACAACACAAAATGTAAGTACTCGGGTGATATAATGCAACGTGGCTTTGTCCGTTTGCTACCTTCTTCTTTTTGTGAGATTAGAGCAACGAATCTCCGGCAAGGTTTGGATTATATTATCATACTAGGATTCTATTAGTATGAGTCTACAGAATAATTAGGTTTTTAGATTTCTTTATAATCACTATAAATTATAAGGTAACCTATTTAACATGTGGTTCTTTTGCTTGGGGCATGTTTGATTTTGTCAAGCTTGGATGGCCATGTGTTAGCTGCAGTGGGTCCTGAGAGGTGCGACGTAGTATGTCCCATCATTTTAGAGGGGGGGGGGGGGGGAAGTAGTTTTTAAAATTTTGTATATATATTATATATAGATTCGTTCTTTTTGTTGGATGATTCCTCTAATATGATAAATAAAACATGACTGTAAACTAAAAATTACCTGATAGCACAACATCTGTAGTCATGTTGAAGCAATCCTTTAAGCCACTGATTGAGTTCCCGTTTGAGGTGTATGGTTAGGATGATGATTAGGTGGAGTGGAGATCCACGAATTGTAGAGAGGGAGAGAGGAGAGTCACGATTTCTATATGGAGTGACATTAGGTGTTTAGTCTTTCCCTAACAACTCTATTTATATATCCAAGGGGAAACCTTTAAATATGCTAATAAGGGCAATCACGTCCAAAATAAATGCTAGTTAGGAAACTATAGGGTTATTTTTAGGACAATGTTTATAAGTATAAATGTTTGACTTGGGCCACAAGATAGTTATTTCTAACATTCTCTCACTTGGCCAAGTCATCATTTATAATAAGTTATTAGATAAATCTGATAAGAATTTAATACTCATTTCAGTTTTAAACCAAAACTATAGCAGAGAAATACAGCCATGGAATTTATTATCCAACTCAAGACCCCCATTAATCATACTACAATCCCAAATTTAAAACTTAACTTAGATTTAGGATCAATTGACAATTAAGCCCTTAACGTTGATTTGTATATCAACTATCTATATGTCCTGTTAGGCATGCGCAACATATTTAGAGACAACACAAATCAAAACGGATGAGGAATAATTAGTAATTAGTCACTCATAGTACGATATGCTTGGTCATTAGTAAACCTCGTCTTTGTTATGAGGTCTTAGAAAAAACTTATGAGGATAGACCTTCACTTATAGGTACTTTAAGCATATCATGAATGCTCTCAATACAAGGATTTAGTTTCCTCTACTTGTTCTTAAATAAACAATAATCTTGTATCCAAAATATAATGCATCAACCATGCAAGATCCGATGTATGAAAAATACCAGCAACATGTGGTTTTACCTTAAGACCCACGGTCGTGATCTTGGCAGGGGGGTGCATCCGTTAAAAAACGATGGATATAGCCTCTTACAATTGTGCAAAGGATAACAGAAGTATATGCATGTATGTTGTGCACATTGAGTTAAGCACCACCACCGGAAAAGGCTTGCCGAGGAGTCGTTGAGACCGTACACGTGAAGAATATGCGGCTATATGAAGGTGGCTTGTAGAATTTCAAGAACGGTTTGGATGACTTTACGTTTGTTTCGTTTGTAATGTCTTTAATTATGTTTTTTTTAAAACCATTGGTAATAAAAACCACTGTATCGTTGATTTGCCATTGAAGATATGTGAGAATGGTGTGGAACAATACTGGTATATATAACATATATTTCCAACGGCTATACTTCCAATGACTGTATTCCCAACGACTATATTTCTAACGACTATATTTTTATGCTATTAATATCACATATTTTTATCACTTTCATCCATCTTTCACAACTTTCATCTCTCAGATAGAAAAATGACTTCCAACAAGAGACATTCATGATCGATTCGTTCGATAAGTGAATATGAGGAAAGATTGATTGTTGATGACATATGCTCACGAAATCCAGATTAATTCACCCTAAGAATCTCAATCTGGTCATATATTTCACATATTTACCAAGGATAAGATACATGAGAGGTGTGTGAACTCTTGTTGACTACCTACATATCAATACGTTTGTACTTTCTGATATGGCGTCAACCATGCAAGATCCAAGGTATGAAAATACCAGCAACGTGTGGTTTTACCTTAAGACCTACAGTCGTGATCTTGGCAGGGGGTGCATCCGAAGAAATTATGGAGATGCTCGTTTCATAGCCTCTTACAATTGTGCAAACGATAACAAAAGTATATGCATGTATGTTGTGCACAACGAGTTAAGCGCCACTACCGGAACGACTTGCCGAGGAGCCGTCGAGACCATGCACGTGAAGAATATGCCGCTATACGAAGGTGGCTCGTAGAATTTAAAGAACGGTTTGGATGAGTTTACGTTTGTTCCATTTGTAGTGTCTTTAATTACGTTTTTAATTTTCAATAAATTTTTAAAATTAGTTTAAATCTTGTCATAACGTCTTTTTCTATGTGTGTGTTTTCTGGAAATTAAATTCAGGTGAATTTAGTTATAACAAGTGTATTAAGTTGTCAGGTGAATTCAGACTAGCGGATAGAAAGTAAAAGTTTACCTCAAAAATTACAGATGAGAAGTGATAATGGTTTCAAGACATGTATTTTAGGAGTTTTCCCATTAGCTGCAACCCATTTGTAAGTTATGAAGAATAATATTACACAGAAAAGCGTTACTAAGCGTGTTACTGCGTATCGTCAAAAAAAAAATTTAAATGACAACAATCGTAACAATAAATTAATAACATTTCAATTTATTATAACATAAAAATATATTGAAAAAACATTTATAATACTTAAATAAAAAACACCATATAACATTAAAAAAACTATTTAAAAAAAGTTATAATCGGTCGTTTGTATCTTTATGACCCAATGAAATTTTTAATAAATATATTTTTTTAATTCTTAAATTTTCATGATATTTTTTTGGGATCTAAAGGGTTCAAATCCCACTTATAAGAAAAATGAAAATAGTAGATTACATAGAAGGTCCTTTATGTTTTAATTGAATTTCGAATTAAGACCTTTAACTTGTTACATTAGACATCATTTATGTTTTATATATGTTTTATAAATGTACTTCATCACTAACGGAGTTAAAAAACATCGTTAAGTCAGAGACAGTTTCGTTATTCTATTATTATTTTAATAAAAACCTTAAAATCCAGATTTCAATATCTCAAATAATGAACGTATACTTTCAGTTCTTTCTCTATCCATCGGATTTTCTGTTAGTCTAATTAATCGTCCGATTCACATACATTTTTTTTGGCATACAAATTATTTGAATTATCAAGAATTGCATAAAAATGTTGCAAATTGAAGTTTCAAGAATATCATCACTAAAAATCGGATTTGACCTGATGGTTCAAGTGGTGGCGCGATTACTCCGGCGACCTTGATGGTTCAAGTGTTGGCGCGAAAATACCAATTTTTTTTTTTTAAACCCAAACTTTAAGGGAGCAGTTTTTGAAAGAGTCGGCTTGATTGTGTCGTTCAAGGTGGAATCCGACATCTTTCCATGGGCGATATAGATGTCGAAGAACTATAAGAAATTAAGATGGAACGTGTCGAGATGTTGGAATCTCGACATTAAAGGTTTTTATCAAAACATATTATAAAATGACGAAACTACCCCTACCTTAATGTTGTTTTTTTAACCCCATTAGTGATGTTTGACCTTCTATGAAACATACATAAAACATAAAGGATGTCTAGTGTAATAACTTTAAATTAAGAACTTAATCCAAAATTTAAATAAAACATAAAGGACCTTTTGCGTAATCTACTCAAATAAAAAATGAGGTTACAAGTTGGGCCAGATGGTTTTTAGGGGTGAGCATGGTTCGGTTCGGTTTAGTTTTTTTGCTCAAATCAAACCGAAACTGAACTTTTATCGATTCATAAGAAAAAAACCATTCGGTTTCAGGTTTTTTCGTTTCAGTTTTTTCGGTTTATTTACGGTTTCGGTTCGGTTTGGTTTTGGTTTTTTATTTTTTAGTAATATGTTGTTAATATAATTTTAAATTTTAGATGTTTAATCTTAATGGATAAATAAATAATAGTAAAAAACAAGTAACGTCATAACTATTAATTTTTTTTTTTGAAAAGATTAATATCATATGTCATTCATACTTAACTCGAAAAACCATACAGACACGACTCACGTCACGATACAAGGAAGACGGGCAACAAGCTGCGTCGCGTTAAGTAGTCACGTAAAGCGTGTGACCATACAAAATACGAAATGACTTTTTTTAACAACTAAAAAAACTCCATTAAAAGAGGAACTACCAAGAAGGTAGACCAACAAAACCCATACTAAAGGAGAAAACCTAGTAGACAACAACAATATTATATAGACAGAACTAAACAAGCCAAGGAAGAGAGGAAAGATTGGCCCTACTCTTCACCCAAACGAGACTCAAGCTTTTAATTTGGGCCATAATTTTGTTCACCGAAGGGGATTTGTCGCTGAAGACCACATCATTTATCGTTCTCCAAATGCACCAGCAGCTTGTAAGGATGATGACATAGATAAATTCATTCTTTCTCAAACCCCCACCGATCATTTTATGAATCCCCAACAAATCTATGATCGAGAAGGCAAAAATCGGGGGAATATTTACACCAAGACACAACCGCTTGCCAAAGACAAGCAACGAAAAAACAACTAGTTAGGATGCGGTCCGCCGTTTCGTCACCATGCCGACATAAATTTAAAAGTTTTTAAGACTAAAAATCTTGATGTTAATTATTAAATGATAACTTAAAATATAAATTTAGGTAACAAGGGTTACTGAAATTTTAACGTTAAGTGTTAAGTGTCAACATAAAAATAAATTAAGGTTTAAAAATTTACAATGTACCTTCTTAAAATGTTAATTCACACATTTGCCCCTCGGTTCGGTTCGTTTTTTATTTTGGTTCGGTTTTGTTCGGTTCTTAATAGACATGAAACCGGAACCTAACTATTATTTTTTGTTCGCTTTCTTTTTTGGTTTTTTTCTGGTTCAGTTTTTTTTTCCAGTTCTGTTTCATTGGTCTTTCGGTTCCAGTTTGATTTTTTAAGGTTTTTTGCTCACCCCTATAATCTCATCTATGGTGAGTTTACTTCTGATGAGAATTTAAGACGATAAATAAATTGTATAACGTACCCGTCAATGATTCAAATTTACCGTTAAAAAAAAAAAATAAAACTCTGTTATGTGAATAGCCGATTCTAAAACAATAAGCACCTTAGGAAAAAGAAATTAAAAAAAAAAATTACTTGTGCTCTTGAATAAGCAATCCCTAGCATGCATTAGCTATTCTCAAGCTATCGTCTTCCACAACCTTCTGCAACTTCGATGGCATACGATCACGCGGCCAAGGCTAAAACGGCTTTCAACGGCGGCCGCTTCAAATTCGCTGCTGACTTATATTCTGAAGCTATCGCAGCCGGTCGGAAGTATCCCGAGCTTTTCCGCAACCATGCTAAGGAGAATATTAAACGCAAAAATTTCACCGGTAAATTCTCTGTTTCTGTTTGATTCTGTTGTTAAGAACGCACCGATTTAAAATGTTACGGTTGCCTTCTAACCAAATCGGTGATTATAATGATTTGTAGGGTTTGTGTTTTAAACATTCTAATATTAATGTGAAAATTAAATCTTATGGCTAGTTATGGAATTATGTAGATATGCAATTGCGTGGACATTTTGTGGTCCTTTGATTGTATTTGCAACGGTGTTAACCTAATACGCAAATTACTTTTTGCAGAAGCAGTTTCTAACGCAAACAAGGCTATCGACCTGGATCCGTCCAATCTGAAGGCATATCTTCACAAAGGGTGGGTCTTATTGAAAAACACACTTTGTTATTTATTATTATTATTATTTTTTTTTAGTAAACTTCGTTTTTGGTCTTTGTTTCTTTTATCCTTTTTAGTCTAAATTTTTTAAAAATCTGATTTTGGTGCCTTACATTTCATTTTTGTATCAATTTTGGTCCAAAATCTAAAATTCGTTTAAAAGAACCGTTAGTTAACCCCACCCGAGGGGTATTTTAGTCCAAAATAAAACGAAGATCCTTTTATACTTGGACCAAGAGTTAAGGTAAATGACTAAAATGCCCCTCAGGTCTCAGGTGGGGTTAACTAACATTTCTTTAAACGGTTTTTAGATTTTGGAGCACAATTGATAAAAAAAAATGAAATGTGAGACGTCGAATCAAATTTTTGAAAACTTAGGACTAAAAGGGATAAAAAGAGCAAAAGTGAAGGATCACAAACGAAGTTTACTCTTTTTTTTTTTTTTGTAGTTTTTTGCATAATGTGTTTATTATCCGCGTCATGCACAGTTTTTTGTGTATATATTGGGGATGAAAAGTAGTCAGATATATTAATTAAAAACTGAGTGTTCATAATTGAGTTTCTTGGCTGAACAGAATACAAACATCATTCTGATTTATAATGATGTTGGAAGTAGTATTCTGATTGTTTAATTTTCTTTGTTAAAAATCAAGATTATATGTCATTCAGTAAGTGATTGGCAGATTTTATCTTTCAAACCCAAAGTGTAGAAGTTTGTTTCCTAGATGCATACTTGTAACTTCCGAAAATTAGAAAAGAATTAAAAATAAGATGCAAGATAATACATACATCTATGCGAAGATGAGATTATGCAACTATAATAGCTTTAGCATCCAATGGTAACTATAGAAACTTGCATTCATTGCGATTTTCTATTTTCTTGAAATACTCAAACGGGAATTGTAATTCAAGTTTGTGACTTTGTGGGAAAATATGTGTGAGTTGTTGTTGATTGTAGAGAAGCTGAGAACCTGCCAAGATTTACATGTTATAGGAATTGAAGACATAGCTGTTCTCTTTTTTCCTTTCATGTCATATATGTTTATTGTATTTCAATTATATTGGTTAAATAGGAGGATTTGTTCTCTTGTTTTATGATAAAGCCACAAATCATGATGGTATTTCGGTTTTATTAGAACATGCTCAAAACTTTGAGTTGTCCCTTGCTAATAACGCATGTGATTTTGTGAACTTTTTTTGTTTTGTTTCGTATCTTCGAATATCTTTGTAAGTTTCACATTTCTGTCAACAGGATGGCATGTTTTAGTCTTCATGAATATCAGACTGCCAAAACAGCCTTTGAAGCTGGGTCCATATTAGCTCCAGAAGATGCAAGATTCACAGATTGGGTAAAAAAGTGTGACAAGTTCATTGCAGGTAATCAAATATAATAGACATACTAACAATATTAGACTATGATTGTTAGATATAAGCAGTCATCAGTGGCCTTTTAAATGGGTGTTTAATTTGTAAAACAGAGGAAAATGTTGAGCTACCCACACAGTCATCAGAACTATGTTCAACTACAAAAGAAGTCAAGCAAGTAAAGAACGGATCTAATGAGGTGATCAGCACACCAGCCAAACCCAAATACAGGTCTGAAACTTATCTTACTTGCCAGAACCAGATGCTTTTTTTAATGCTTGTTAATCTTACACATCTATTTTTGTGCTTCCTATGTTCTTTCTCTAGCCTTTTAGCTGTTTAGGTGCGTCTTTGGTCTTAGATATGCCTTTAGATTTAGCTACTTTAGCCTCTGGGACTTTATGCTTGTGTGTTCTTTTATCTTGTTCTTTTAATCTGGTATAGCTACTTTAGCCTATAGTTTTGAGTGGATTTTGCTGTCAACAATATGTCTTATAGTGTCTTAAGATTGATGTTCGTTGCAATTTAGTTGTATGGCATGATACATATATATCTGCAGGCATGATTTTTCCCAGAATTCAGAGGAAGTGATTGTGGCCATATATGCCAAGGGAATACCGGCTAAGAATGTGTTTGTCAAATATGGAAAGCAAATAGTATGTTGACATTTTACGTCTTCCCAATAACTATGTTTTCATCTTTTTGCCATAATTATCATGGCTGTTTCATAATAAAAAAAAGTTCTGATCGATTGTTGATGCTTTTCCAGCTAAGTGTAACTATTAATGTGCCTGGCGAAGATGAATATATTTTACAGCCTCGCTTGTTTGGAAAGGTGAGATACACTAACTTGTATTTTAACAGTTAAACCCACTGATGGCCCCTCCTATCTTTCCATGTAGAACTAACATGCATATTACAGAACCTATATGCCATTTTTTTAAAATGAAGTGGGTTCAAATTTTTTTTTTTTTTTTTTTTTTTTGTAATGGTGTGGATGTACTTTAAAATTTTAATATCTGCACATCACTTAATATTACATTTCCTAAATTGACAGATAGTCCCAGCAAAGTGCAGATTTGAGGTTCTCTTAACCCGAGTGGAAATCCGGCTTGCAAAAGCTGAATCTATTCATTGGACATCTATTGAATTGGGTCAAAACTTTTTGGTTGACCAACAGAGCAATGTCTCTGCAGGTAGGCCATCTCTAATGTCCTGTGGGAATGTAGCATATAGCTTACATACACTTAAGGCTGTTTGGACATGAGCTTAGAAAGTGATTATTTGATATTTGAATTAACTGGATGAGATAATATGCTGTAGTAAAATGGGCTGTAGATATAGTTTTTTTGTATGCTTTTGATGTTTGAAGTTGGAATAGTATGATAATTTCATCTTTGAAAGTTATTAGTTAAGATGACACCACCAAAAATGACATTTTTGATAAAAAGCTACATATGGTTTGTTATATGGAAATGTCGCGTTTATAAGTAATCTATTTTACCCTTGAACTTAATTGTTGCTAGTGATATGAAATTGATTTTCTGATCCTTAAATGATCTAAAGCATAATTATTTTTATGCGAAAGTAGAACCTGATTATTGCATTTTCAAGTCAACACAACAAACTTGATAACTTTGTAATTGCAAACAGAGACACCCTTTTATACCACAACTTTGAGATTATGCTGTAGTGTATTGTTCTTGATAATTTCTCAGGACACAAATCACTTTTTCTTTCTCATCTAGGTTGCTCGAGACCAGCTAGCGACTGGGATATGGGTGTAGGCGATGCGGCTAGTAACAAAATTTTCCGTGATTTATACGAAGTCTCTGACGAGGATACAAGAAGGATCTTGGTGAAATCTTTTGTAAGCCTCTTCACTTTTTTATATAAAAGAGTTTGGACCCAATTAGACCTATTAACCTTCATATTATATTTTTAGCGGGTCAGATTGGTAAATTTTGTTTAAAAAACATGGCTAAAACCGAAGCAGGCCAAATGGGTCGGAGAGGTCAAAAGTTGTTTAAAGTGTATTTATAATTGGTTACTATCTTCCACTTTGCTCTTTTAAAAAATTAGATCAGTTTTAATAAAAATGTAGTTCTATAAACCATAATTTAGTACATTAAATATGAAAAGTTACAAATGGAATGTGGTTCTTGACTTACTGTTTGCATCCAAACTTGCTTGATTCGTACCCAACCAACCCATTTCGACATGTCAAATTTTAAGTTGAGGTGGCAATCTTAACTGCTTTACTTATGATAGATTTGAATGTGGTAATATTAACGGAATGGTTAGGACCTCAAACAAGCTGGTTCATGAACAGCCCTGCGTAAGGGTGCTAATAACACGATTTTGTCTTGTCCAATAAAACAGTTGGAGTCAAACGGGACTGTGCTGTCAACGAACTGGAAAAAAGTTGGACCAAAAAAGGTGGAGGGAACCCCTCCAAATAAGTGGAAAAGTTTGTAATATTAGAAGGTTCGAGTTGAATTCGATGGAATTTCATGTTTTGCTGCTGGCCGCTTTCTTTGTTAGTTCGGTTTGAAGTTGTCTATATTTAATTTAAAAAGAACCTGTTCTATACTTGAGTCCCTCATGTACTTGTTTGCATTCTATTCCTTTCCAGTCATCTGGACTTTTGAAGTGTTAAATGTGTTTAGCAGATTTGGATGATTGTGGAAGGTATTTTTCTTATTTGCTTACCTTGCCTGAGGCTTGATGATAACCACTTTTACTTAACGACCAATGCTAGTGGTGGATCTTGAGTATTTAAATACGTATGTATACGTGTTTATGTTTATCGTTATACGTGTCCCCCTGAGGCTAGAAAATAAATAGAAACCTTCATTGACTTGTATTGGGCATTAGATAATAAAGTATAGTCCAGGAGTAGTGAGTTGAGAGACTTCCTCCTATAATTTGGCATGTCTTATAATTAAACAAGACTCTGAGTGCTTAACTGTCAACCAGATAACAACGGCAATTGTTGAGAGACTTCCTCCTATAATAAGACATCTCCGAGCCCTCGTCAATGACACCACGAACAAAAAAGTACGTTCCTATCTCACCCAATCTACAATCACCTTTAACGTATAGATACCCTTAAGCAATTGTTGCTTAAACTTATTTTTTAATACATTTTATTATTTTTTCTATTTTTCTAGTTATTATTATTATTGTTGTTTATTGTTATTATTATTTTTTTTTTCCATTAACGTATGAAGTTGGAAGATTTTCTTACAAATAGTCTTTCTATCCTTTGGGATAGAATAAAAGTTTTCTTACATCTCATTCTCCTCGAACCGTGCTAATAGTCTTGTTATTGATGAGATTTTCATAAAGTATGATTGTTGTTGTATTGTTGTTTTAAGCATGGTAATGATTGTTTTTAGTTTGTTATGAATTGTAATTTTATGATGCTTTTTATATTATCATATTATACATTAGCTTTTTGTTAAATATGTTGTGTTTTAACTTTTGTGTTACCGAACACTTTATATTTAATAGTATTCTAAATGGGTCATGTTGTGCATATGAATCATTCGTTTAGTGAATACTCATTCATTTACTGAACATCATGTTATATACTTATATTTAATAGTATTAAATACTCATGTCGTGTAACATATTTTTATCAAACTACTTATGATAATAACACATTTAGTTTTTTTTTTAATAGCGATTTGGATAACTGATGGGGGCTGAAAGGCTTCCCACCCGATCATTTCCAACTCCAACCACTTGTGACAGTAACTGGTATGTCCCATAAGGAAAACTCGTATATCAACCCTGTACACAATTGGGTCACCAATTAAGGAGGAAATTAGTTACTGCCAGAAAATCTCCTGGGAGAATCGAACCCATGACCTCTCAGTCACGAGCACTATCCACCCGTCCATGTCCATTGAGCCAAAACCCAAGGACAATAACACATTTAGTTAATCGCACATGTTGAGTTTAATAGTATTGGAGAATGCCAATGGCATCCAGCTCAACTGGTCAAGGACATCCTGGCCAGTGATAGGAGATCTGGGAAACTCATGTTTGATCCATGAGTCAATCGGCTTTTCCTCTTAATTCGTCATCGTGCCTACTGGCAGGCGGGTTAGCGGGTTTTTTCCCCGGAGCTGGTGTAACATTGGACATTTAAAGGCTACGTATAACTAGGTTAGATTAGCTGGCGATGGCCGTTTGCATTGGATCACCCTATACGGGACTATTCAACTTTTCGTTTATTGGCCATTCAAAAGAAAATAAGAAAATAGTACCGGAGAATAATTGGTTGGTTTTGATAACAAACACATACAGATGGTAACCGACTTGAAGAAGACTCAAACTGCTTAACATACTTAAACAAGTAAATTCAAAATAAAACAACCTATAAAAAAACCTAAACAATATATTAGATAGATGCGATTGTGATCCCCTCCCGCCTTCCATAAGACCTATCTTGCCTTCCAGATATATTTAAATCGGGATTAGTTCATCAAATAGTGTGCTAATTATATCATTCGTTTGTATTTGAGTAGTAGATCAGAAAACCACACGTTTTACAGGTATATTGGAGAAAAGGCTCATCTATGATTCTGAGGCAATATTCGTATGGGTGTTATGAGAGTCGACATAGAACCCCATAAAACTCAAACACCGCCCCCAGGGGTTGATGCATAAACGGAAGCAATCAAATGGCTAGAAACTTATGTAGTGTTTTGTATATAAGAATGAAGGGTGTAATGGAATAAGGTATTATGTCGTAATGAAAAATGTCATGTTTTGTAGCACATTAAAATGAAATGGACAATTACATAAGAAATGTGATTCATTTCATTTCTAAAGATTTTAATTCTATAGGGGAGCGGTGTTTTTTTTTTAAATTGAAGTTTTTTTTAGATTAGATTTCTTCTTAAAATTCTATGAATAAAAATTAAGAATGAGAAGTAAAAAAGTACGAATATAAACTACAAATAAAAATAATAATTATAAAATAATAAAAAAAAATATATAAAAACAAAAAATAATAAAAGTAAAAGTAAATTAGAAAATAAAAACACAAATAAAATAAAAATATAATTTAAAATATATAATGAAAAATAAATTAACAAAAATTTAAAAATATAAATATAATACAAATATATTAACTTTAAATGGAAATGTTAGTAAAGTTGTATTCGATTGCTTCGTATTTACTAACCACCAAACAATTCAAAACAATTGTTTTCTTCATTTCACATGGTAACCAAACATGACGATAGAATGGTAAGGATCCATTTATTCTCTCCCACATTCCATTTTCTCGTTTATCTCATTACCTTATACTAAACAGACCCAAAGATTAATCAAAAGCCTTAAAAAACTTCAAAGGTTCTTGAGAGAATAAAAGTTCACACTATAATAACCATCAACAAAAACTAAGAGGGACATCTACCAAGAAACAATACTTACTAAAATTTAATAAGCCTTATAAAAAGACTCGATAATTAAGGAAATAAATATTATTCAAATATTACGGTAAACTTCAACCTGGATCCCACTTATCACCCGTATTAGGGTGGCCATGGGGTTATGGCATGATAGATATAGCACCGTATGGGGATTAATCTGATTGGTCTCTCCTTGATTCTCTTTTTTTTATTGGATCAGATTTTTTGAAGTTATTTTTTATAAATAAAAATATAACTAAGTGGGTAATAAAGAAAGGGGGTTATGCCGTTATGGGGCTTTTTTATCACTACACTCACTTCAGTTATAACCCTCTTTGCTGATTGAACTTTCATATGTCACATAACACCTCTCAAAAAAAGTTATAACCACACATAATCTAATAGGTTAAGGATCAAAGGTTCAAAATAATTGATTTAATAATTAGCTATTCAATGTCACATATGTTGTAAAAAAAATAGATTATAAAAATAGTTGTCGTTTGAAAAAAGATAATAATAATAGTAAAAGTAATAATAATCATAATAATAGTATTAATGATAATAATATTAATAACAATAATAAATTATATATATATCTATATCTTCTATATTGTATAATAAACAAAAGATTAATGAGCAACTCTCATTGTGGTGTAGTGGTAAGAAGCCTATGTTCTCTACTTGAGACACATGTTCGATTCTTACGGGCAACACTTTGAAAGGGGCATTGGCGATGAGGAGAGACTTGGGACTGAAAGGTCATAAGTTGACTGAGCTCCAGTTTTACCACCCGGCCGCTCGCGAGGTGGATCCTGGAATAGTCCGGGTTTTCGGCATTCGTTGGCCGTTAAAAAAAAAGATTAATGTCACATATAACACACACAAACACACATATAAATTTTTAATTTTCAAAAAATAAAAAAAGGTTAAAAATATAAAATTAAATAATTTAACACGAGAAGGTTTCGACAGAATAAGTTTTGTGAGATAATATATAAAGATGATATGTTTTCACTTTTATAATTGTTTATTAGGTTGTAGATGAGTTTATTTATATTTAAAATGTATTTGTATAGTATAGAAATTTACATTGTGTAAATTTTTGTCAATAATATTAAATTTTCCTATCTTAACATTTTTCAAATATTATGTGAATATAATAGAATATTTTATTACATATATTACTATTATTTTATTGTTCATATGATATTATTTATTTTTTTGTCATATTATTATTAACTAAACATTTTTTAAATACTATTTATTCAAAATTTTATTCAATTCTTTCTAAATAATATTTATTTAGGATATTTTTTTATATTTTTTTTCTGAATTATATTTTTGTATATATATATATATATATATATATATATATATATATATACATAAAACGATTGTTTTTTTAATGGTGTAATAAAGTTTTTTGGTTTTAAACGTTATGACCGTTACATGTTCTTTTATTTTGGTATTCTTTACGTAGTCTTATAGTAATACAACTGTGTTTTTTACTCGCGGTGTTCCCGCGATAACGCGCAGTTGCTACATCTAGCAAATATCAAAACGACAAGCCGCAAGGCACAAGTCCCTACATTAGTTTATAGAACAATGTTATATTTTAATTATATAATAGAGTTATATTATAGATAAAATAATGATTCGGTTATTTTCAATGATTTATGACAAGTTTTTATAACATCTTCAAAAGGTTGTGCCCCACCTCTCAGGGGCACAACTTTGAAGGTAGCCCCGACTTTCTTATTTATTTGTTTAGAATTGTAGATTTTCAGGTGTAGTTTGTCCAAAGTCTTTTAAATATGTCTATATAAATGGGAATGCAATTACATTATTAAATGAGTTAGGTGGTGTTGTGATTAATATATGAGTTCAAACTCTTAGGGTTTCTTTGGTATAGAGTTATGAAATGACGAGGGAATGAAATGGGCTATGAAATAGAATGGTTGAATAAATGAAATGGATCATTACCATTTCATGGTCCTGTTTGGTTACAATGTAGGAATGAAAAAAATAATTGTTTCGTATTGTTTGATGGTTAGTAAAAGCATAATCGAATATATTTTACTAATATTTCCATTTGAAATTAATATATTATTTTATATTTATATTTTTTAATGTTTTAATTTTTAACTGTTTATTAAACAATTTAATTTATATTTTTTATCTTATTTTTTATTTTGTAGTTTTTAATTTAATTTTATATTTATTATTTTTTGCTTTTGTTTTTATTTATTGTTTAATTATTATGTTTTATTTATTTTATTATTGTTATTTATTTATTTTTTATATTTTTTCCTTTTTTTTAATTTTTTGTTTTTTTCATAAAATTTGAAGAAGAAATCTAATTAAAAAAAAACTTTCATTTCATTACATGAAGGAATCGAAAAAAACACAATTCCCCTATGAAATGAAAATCTTTAAAAATTGAAGGATTCACATTCCTCATGTAATGAATGGTCCATTCGATTCCAATGTGCTACAAAACATGTCACTTTTCATTCCGATGTCATTTTTCATTCCGATGAATGGTCCATTCGATTCCAATGAACGCCCATTTTCTTTTGTATATATTTGAAAAACGAAAACAGAAATCAGAAAACAGTAAAAAATGTGTTTTCCATTTTTAGTTAAAATTTAGAAAACACTATTTTCTGTTTTCCTGGAAAACGTTTTCTAAAAAATACAATTTGAACACGTTTTCTGTTTTCCTTGTTTTCTTAGAAAACGGAAATGGAAAACACCCCCTGTTTTCCACAACTAAACGCGCCCTTAGTGTTCTAAGGCTATCCGTAGTGGATGGAGCCTCTTATGGGCGTTATGCGTCATGTGGCGTCCACGTTATCAAGAGGGGCTCCATGGCTAAAGTGGTGTAGTGGGGGGTTATGAGGATGGGGGTTATGAGGTATGAGGTGTACCAATAGGAAAAAAACAAAAAAAAAAACAAAAAACAAAAAAAAAACAAGAGAGTGCACCGCGCCATTAACATGGCGCCTTCAACCTCCAAACCTAACATGGCGCCCCGGGGGGTGGTGCGGGGCGTTATGTGGAGCGCCATATTATAAAATTTTTGCCCATGACGTCTCATTACGGATAGCCTAAATCAAAATTGTCTTTTTAGGTTAGCAACCGCCTAGAGTTGAAAATCTTGAAGTTCAAAATTTTATTCTCAACTAGGACGCATAAACTTTTGTGATAAAGGCTCCTACCATTAGAGAAAGTTCATTTTTAAAGGCAAAATATTATATGGGTGGACTTTTAAAAAAGCATACACATTTGGGTTCTTATTATGGCTGTATTGTAGTTGAATAATGTCATAAATTTCATAATTTCATCCATTATTTATTATCCACGTGAATAATGAAGATATGTTAAGATGAAATATTCCTAGTGGTAAGGGGCAAAGCTCCTTTGGGGAAAGACCAAGGTTCAAACCTTGGCATGGTGAAAATGTGGGGAAAAAAAATAGCTGTTCAAAAAAAAAAAGATCGCATTCAACGATAATGCATAAAAATAAAATGATATTTCCAAATAATACCATCCATTATCCACATGTTGACTAGAAATAAATAATACATGTGACACGTTTGGTGTTCCTCTCGACAAACTAGGCCATGCATGAAGTATTAATTGACACGAACCATTACACAATTGAACGCATGAAAGTGACCTTTAAACAAATATGATATGACACGATACGTGTGGACAGTATTTCATATAACATGATAACACATTCTTTCTTTAATTGTATACGGTGTCAAATATGATTTTAGCATCTACTACCAGCATGGTAATTATATAATTGTAATGTTACAGATGTGATTATCACAATCGACTTTGTGACAACTTCACTCCCAGTCTTTTAGAAGAGTCTTTATAAAATTTTATCGGTTTCGATTAAATTGTCAAACATTGTTCTCAATATAAGACGCCTCTTCTAACAAGTGTCACAGATCACTAGTACAAAAGTGATTTATTAATGCTATTGGTTTTTATTTGTTGGGGGTGTTTTGGCCTAATAGCATCATAAAATGATTTTTTGATGCTAATATAGAAACCCCCTTATTAAATTTATTTGTTGAGGGTGTGTAAGATTTGTTGAGGGTGTTATTTTTTAAACCCCTAAGGCGCCTCATTTAATTATTGATTTGTTGAGGGTGTTTGATTTGTTGAGGGTGTTTTAGATTTGTTGAGGGTGTTTTTTTGAACTGTTTGTTATGGGTGTTTTATTTGTTAAGGGTGTTTATGATTTGTTGAGGGTGTTTGCTTTGTTGAGGGTGTTTATGATTTGTTGAAAGTGTTTTTTTAATCTTTTATTGAGGGTGTTTAATATTTGTTGAGGATGTTTTCTTTTTGTAATATATGATTATATGTTGTTATTTGTATATATATATATATATATATATATATATATATATATATATATATATATTAATGTATGACGACATGTATTTATATATTTGTATGTTTATATAATATTATTCGTATGCGTGATACAAGATTTTTCACTTTTGCATCGCGACAAAGAAATTAAACTGTTTTGAAATGGTGAAAATTATATTTTAGAAAACTTTTAGATATTTACAAAGTTAATTAAAAAAGTTTTATGAAATAATTTTTTTACTTACATCTAAATTAGTGAAATTAACGTTTTTGTTTTATCTAAATTAATCACTTGAAAATGATAGAGGATTAAAAATAAGAAACGTAAGCGAAAACAATGCTCAATTCCGAGTTATAACGAAGCGGAAATTGCGAAAACAAATTTAAGGTTTTCAGTCGCCCCCCGATACAGTCGTATTGTATAACTTGGATACAGCCGTATTGTCAGAAATGACAAATTTCTAGCCACGCATCGATGCCCAATGCTGCGTGGCACAATACAGTCGTATTGGCTTAAGTGAATACGGTCGTATCGTGTTCGGGACTATAAAAACACGATTTTAAGCTCATTTGGTCATTTGAGCTTGGTGTTTTCGAAGGAATCCGTTCCAGAACCTCCAGAGACGATTGAGAGACATTGTAAGGGCCTGAGATCAAGTGTTGGAGGCTTTGGATGATCTTGGTAAGTATATTCCTTCATTTCGGGTAATGTTTTTTATAAATCCATGATGATGATGAGCTGATATGGTTGAATGTTTGATTCAGTTGGGTGTAAGAAACATGAGTGAATACGTCCGTATTGGTCATTGGTGATACGACCATATTGGGTTATATGGTTGTATCCTTAAGCGTGTTTGGAGGGGTTATGCATGGTTAGATTTATGTAAAATAAATTTTCAAACATGACACGATACGACCGTATAAGAGGAAGTGAATACGGCCATATGCATCTTGGGCAAATTATAAATCTAAGATTTATAGGGAGCTTTAGAGTAGTGATGTCTGGTCTGGATTGCTAGACTGATTTTCGGTAGAATAGTATCTAACCTCAGATGAATGTCTTGGTTTAGGATATCGGTTAGAGGGAAGTATTGAGTCGTTTGAATAGCGGTCGAATTAAGAAGTTGTAATATATATAATTATACTCTTAAATTGTTTGTTGTTTTTTAATAATCTTAATTTTTATGTTAGTTTTTTAATAATCTAAATTTTTATGTTACTCTTAAATTGTTTGTGTAATTTATTTTTATTGTAGGAGAAAAAATTAATTTTTTAATATTTTCACATTGTAGCCTAAAAGTTCATCTTCCCTCTAAAATTTTTCACTTTGGAGCCTAAAAATTCACGTTCCCTCAATTTTTTTTTTCCTAAACTCCATCCACAGGGATTTTTCACTTTCAAGCCCTAATTACTTTTCAGCCACCACCACCGTTCCACACCACCCGACGGCTGACGAACTACCCAAAACACAATTGCAGCCACCACCGTCGTTCCACACTACCCCTCAAACCCTTCTCGCCGGTTCAACATGATATATCGGAGAAGAAGATCGCAACCAACGTTCCAAAGTACCCTCTGACTCCCCGCGTCGCCGGTTACACACATCCACACATCAATGCCGCCGTTGGTCCCACACCCCCTCGCACCACTGTTGTCGCCAGTTCCTCACCTACGCACACCTCTGCCACCGCCACTAGTTCAGGTAACGATGTTCATCTTGATCTGTGCTAAATTTCATTCATGTTACCTATGGGTTTTTATTGATGAAGTGGTTGTGTATATATATTTTTTTGAAGTGCTCCATGGTTGTTGTGTTATGATATATAAAGTAATTGATGCTTCTCATGATTAAAAAACATCAAATTATCTAAAAAGAAAACATATTTGAATCTGAACTTAGCAATGCTAAAGAGGATGATTCTGCTTCTAGTATTGAAATATGCATTGCTTTTAGTATCAAATTATTTTATGGTGAAATGAGATTACCCTGCAAATAAATAATTTCCAAACCAACAGACTTCACCATATATGCATCACAAAAATCATCCACATTGTATTTTACTGTAAGATATGTTGATCATTTATAAGGAGGGATTATTTTGGAATTTGATATTTGTAGTTCTTCTAGAAAGATGCAATGTTTGTACTTGATATTTAGTAAATTTTAGGTACGTCGAGAAGTGGTAAACACGGTTGTGCTTCTTATTCACAAGAACTTATGAAGTTGAGATTGTTGGTGATATGCCTAGGTTTCTCATTCAATGTCTAAGAAATGCATTAAAGGTATATTTTAGTTTATATATTACAATAGATATTAGTATATCAATCTTTGCTATATGTTATTATGTTAGATGGTAGCTTGGGATAGAGAGACAACAAGCAGAATACTCTAGTGCCTTGATAATGGCCTCAAGTCACGGTTTCCAAAGTCATAGAAGTGCATCGCCACAAACACATGTTGATGACTTTGAGACGCCTTCTTGTTATCGTCCACAGGTAGTTTATAAAGTTGACGAAATTGCTATGTTTAGTTTGATTTGTTTATATTTTAAGAATTTGTCAATTATTTTTAGCTTGAGGTAGTTGATCCATATCTACAAATCCAACCTCAAGGAGACATGATGCAACATCAAGACGTTCAAGGCATTTTTATTAATATGCAAGCAACAAAGTAACTCTTGGGAATGTGGCTGTATTGTAATCAAGCATATGCAAGAGTTTGTGGAATATATTCAACATGATCTTGTTAATTGGGTAAGTGTTTATTATATATTCATATACATTATTGACTATTGGACTAAATCATATATATTTTAAATCACACTTATTTATTTATTTTTAGTTTTGGAATGAATAAGGGACTTTTCCGCACTCGAAAATTGAAGACTTAGTCATGCACTTAATGCAGGAGTTATTAACAAGGTGTTTGATGACCCGACTCGTTAGAAGCATTTTAAGGTTAGCAAATGTCAAAGTGGACGTGGATCTAGTTTGTAACTTTTTTGTGTGGTTTAGAGTCTTTGTAACTTGAATTGGAACATTTTGCATTGTATTTGTATATGGATATGAATTCAATAGTTTTATTTGGCTATTTTTTAATTTTATATTCAGTTATTTGTATTATACCTATAGTATTTTAATTTTATATAGCAGGTATATATATTATTTAAATAATATATAGGAGGTTTTTGAGGGTGTTTCACAACCACATTAGTGTATTTATTGGGGGTGTTTTATTTAGTTTTTTGAGGGTGTTTCTTAACCACATGAGAGCATTTTTTAGGGGTGTTTAAGGTGATTTTTTGAGGGTGTTTGAGCTAGTTTTTTGAAGGTGTTATGAAACCCCCTTATTTAATGTCTTATTTTTTGATGCTCTATTTGTTGAGGGTGTTCAAAAACACCCTCAACAAACTAAATTAACACCCTCAACAAATCATTTTTGTACTAGTGGATTCTTCGGTTCTTGTACCAAAGACCCATGCAACCATTGAATTTCTCATGGGTCACCATTCTATTACGCTTATAGATATACGTTACAAGTTTCATTTTGTCATGGATTCCCAACTCTCGACCAGTGAGGCTCACTCCAAGGATGTGTGAGTAGTTAGTAAACCCCTAGCTAGCGTTAAGAACAAATTGAGTATATGAGATCTTCTAACATTTGGCATGTCTCACATTCTCCCACCACCAAAACATTCATGCCCTCATGCATCGCACAACATCTGTGTCAACATGCGCACCCCGAAATACTGGCTTTACTTTCATTATAGAGGACACTCGATCATTCTAGCTTGTGGCTACCATTTTTACCGGGACTGGTTCCGTGGACACTCCTCTTCATTAGGTTGGTCCATTACACAAATCGAAACTAGAGCAAAGTTTGTAATCCCATACTTGTAGCTTACAAATACCATCACTTGCTATCTTCAATACGTGTCTATGATCGAGTGTCAAAGGCGGCTCTGAGGAACTTTTAAAAATTTATGAGTTCTAGACGAGATTAAAAAAGTGGGTCACTATAATATAAAGTCAAAACGTTATATATAAAAAGTCATTAATATAAGGAGAATTGTAATAACAATAAACAAAACCAAACTATTTCATCAACATTAGAACTTTTGGGTTCTTTTGAAAATTAACAAAATATAGTCCCGCTTGAGATCTTATTAACTTGTTGCTTACTTTCTTCATTTTATGTGTCGTATCCCCGCTTTGGTATGTTGTATAAAGACTTGAGAGACATAATCTGAATTGAAATTTAAAGTTTATATAAGTAATACTCGATCCCAACTAATTCTAATTTAAGTAACAAAGTTTACAAAAAGTGATGGTCACACAATTGGACCTCATGTGGCACCCTCAGATGTGTTAGGATCCATAACCAATCACACAAACAAGTTTAAATTACATAAAATGTTCTTTACGTTTAACTTAAATTTCTGACTATATCCTTTAACTAAATTAGTTACCTAAAGTAATTACAGTAGACATCATTTATGTTTTATACTTGTTTCGAATAAGACCTTTTACGCTAACAAGATTAAATTTAGGGAAAAGACAAGAATGACCATATTGACCATTATTGAGACCAAAATAGCCCCTTAACCTTTTTTCATCAAAATAGCCACTCAACTACTACGGCCGGTCTTGACGACCGTAGTTACGGTCTTGACGACCGTTGGTCCACCGAGCCAACCAAAGTTTGCCACGTTGCCACGTACGGTCTTGACGTCCCGGTCTTGACGACCATAGTTACGGTCTTGACGACCGTACGTCCATTTCCCAAAAATATTTTCCCAAAAACAAAACCTTTTCTCAAAAGGTTTATGGGAAATGGACATACAGTCGTCAAGACCGTAACTACGGTCGTCAAGACCGTAACTACGGTCGTCAAGACCGTAACTACGGTCGTCAAGACCGTAACTACGGTCGTCAAAACCGTACGTGGTGACGTGACAAACTATGGTTGGCTCGGTGGTCTAACGGTCTTTTTTCTCTTTAAATTATCGGTTAAGTCAGAAAAATTTTCATCATTTTATCATTTTGCGACATCGTGTTTGATTTTTTGACGCTGTAACTTTTTTAAAAGAGTTATTTTTTATTTTTAGAAAAATTGGATATAAATAATCCAAAGTTTTAGGTGTTGGCCAAGAATAATCCCACTTTAAAAAATAATCACCAGTGGTCCCAAGTTTCACTTTGATTTTTTCTAACGGTCCGGTGTTAAAATTCATTAACACCGTTAACAATTAAGCTGACGTGTTTTTTTTTTTTAATTTTTAACACACGTGGCCCATATTTTTGCAGATTCTCAATTAAGTTTTCCCCAAATCGTATATTCAGGTTCAAACCCCCATGAACCCTAAATCGTCCCTCTCTGCGTTCTAATCCACCAAAATTGGAACCCTAAATCCGATCAATAGGCTCAATCCCCCAAACTAAATCCGATCGAGAGAAGAAACAAATGAGTGGCGGCATCCTGTTCTTGAACTTTAACTATGGTGGCAACATTATTTTAGAGCCACGAAGAAAGTATGAGGGCGGTAAATCAGCGCTGGTACAGATGGATATCGATAAGATGTCTTATTTCGAGCTATTGGATTATGTAATGGAGCTTGAAACATCATATAAATCAAAGGAACAAGTCTGCTTATACTGGGAACTTCCAGACATGAAGATTGAAGACTACCTCGTAGAGCTGAATGATGACAAAGATGTAAGTGACATGCTTTTCATTCTTGGGTCTAAATTTTCTGGTTCATTAAATGTATATGCTACTTTGCGGGACACTGATTTAGAAGCCCATGAAGTTGGCTATTTGAGCCCAATTAGAAGCCCACATAAATCCCTTCCAACAGTGAATGACACAGTGAATGACACTAAAGCTGGATCTGGTTCAGATAACTCTAAAGATTAACACTTTGAAGCTAACAAAGAAGATCTAACAGGTAATGAGTCAGATTTTGTGGAGGAGCATGAAGTGTTAGAAAATGATGAGGTTTTAGGGTCTGGATCAGACACAGATGGTGGGATCTCAAGTGGATTAGAAAGCTGTCCATATTGTAGCTAATATGCAGGTGTGTCAAATTGAGTCAAAAAGCTACACAAAAGCAACACAAATTGAGTCAAAACCAACTTCCATTGCATTCCAATTTTCATTACAAAGATTAGATTTTGAGAAATTACATCTTTGATATAAAATACATTGCAACTATAATAACAGTTACTGTGATAAACTTGTGTTTGAAAGATGATGAAGAAGAGGACATTTCGGCCTTTACAAGCTTTGCTTTTAAATCTTTGTTCTCTTCAACTAGCTTTATATTTTCCAGTAACATGTTCTCCTTCATCCTTCCATCTGCTTCAATTAAGACATCCACATCGGATTTCCAAACAAAAAACTTGCAATCGTAATTCTGTGACAAGAAGATGCATACAATAAGTTGGTTATTTTTCAGCAATATTCATACAATTAAAGTAAAGATCAGAGATACTTACGGGCCAAAATGGACAAGCAAAGAATACATGACCGGGTCTAGAACTCCTCTTCCCAGCAACCCTTTTCACTGTAGGAACTTCATGTTTGCAAAAAACATTGCCATCAACAATCTTGGGGTATAGCGATGATGGAGAAGAAACGATTGATGTGGAAGAGGATGTGGTGCTCATTGCGATGATGGATAAGAAAGATTTTAAGAAGAAGAGAATAGGGATTTGGGTCAATCGCTATTTTGGAGAATTTGGGATTTAGGGTTCTTGGAGAGAAGATGCATCTGAACGTGATTTACGATTTGGAGGAATTGTTGTTCTTTGAGGGTAAAGGTATGGGCCACATGTGTTAAAAATTAAAAAAAAAAAAACCACGTCAGCTTAATTGTTAACGGTGTTAATGCATTTTAACACCGGACCGTTAGAAAAAATTAAAGTGAAACTTGGGACCACTGGTGATTATTTTTGAAAGTGGGATTATTTTTGGCCAACACACCTGAAACTTTAGATTATTTATATGTAAATTTTCTTATTTTTAAGATTAAAAGACTAAATATTTCCTGGGTTAATTACTAGGTTCTACCCGAACCTGTGGATTGTTTGACCCGTTGATCGGATATTCAGTAGTGTCAAATATTCAGGTACGTGTTAAATAGGACCCACAAACCGATCCCTTTAACTTCAAAAAACCCAATAAATAATGCGTCTAATCCACCTGATCCTCACCCCACCTGTTCTTCCCCAGAATCATCCCCACTTTTCTCTATCTAGATTCTAGAATCATCATCCATACCAATCTCAAATGCTCAAAAAACCTAAATAAACTTCGTTTTCTATTACATATTTTACCTCATGCCGGCTTTAGAAGGCGCCGGCGACGAATCCCCTTCTCCGGCGGAGAAGACACTGTTCAAAAAGTACGAGGTCGGTCGACTCCTTGGCTATGGCGCCTTCGCTAAAGTCTACCATGCACGTGAGGTGCAGACGGCCCAAAACGTAGCCATTAAAGCCATCAGCAAACAGAGGATTCTCAAAGGAGGCCTCACTGCGAATGTTAAACGCGAGATCTCTATCATGCGCCGCCTGCGCCATCCTAATATCGTACGCCTCCGCGAAGTTCTCGCCAACACGAAGAAGATATATTTCGTTCTGGAATTCGCAAAAGGAGGCGAGTTGTTTTCGAAAGTGGCGAAATCACGTTTCAGCGAACATCTCAGCCGTCGGTATTTTCAGCAGTTGATCTCCGTCGTCGGTTACTGTCACTCACGCGGAGTCTACCACCGTGATTTGAAGCCGGAAAACCTGCTTTTGGACGAGAATTGGAATCTGAAAGTGACGGATTTCGGATTATCCGCTCTGACGGACCAGATCCGTCACGACGGACTCCTCCACACGCTGTGCGGGACGCCTGCTTACGTGGCACCGGAGATTTTAGCGAAGAAAGGATACGATGGTGCGAAGGTGGATATCTGGTCATGCGGCATCATTCTGTTCGTCCTCAACGCCGGCTATCTCCCGTTCAACGATCCGAATCTGATGATTATGTATCGGAAGATCTACACCGGCGAGTTTCGAGTTCCGAAATGGACGTCGCCGGATCTCAAACGCCTTTTATCTCGTCTCCTCGATACGAATCCTCAAACGAGAATCACCGTCGATGAAATCATCAACGATTCGTGGTTCAAAATCGGTTACAAAGAGGTCGAGTTTCATCACGATTATCTCGAATTGAAAGACGACGGCGATAATCTGAAGGTGATGAACGCGTTCGATATACTCACCTTCTCGTCAGGCTACAATCTCTCCGGATTGTTCGACGATCGAGAGGAATGAGAACGGTTTTTATCGAAGGATTCGCCGGAGAAGATAATCGCGACGGTGGTTGCGGTGGCGGATGGGGAGCGGTTGACGGTGGTTTGTAGAAAGGAGTGGTGTGTGAAGGTTGTTGGAGGGCAAAATTGTAATTTCGTGATGGTGGTGGAGTTGAAGCGGTTGACTGATGAGCTGGTGGTGATGGAGGTCAGGATCAGAGAAGGTGGAGTGGGGCCCAGTCAGCGGATATGGAAAGACAAAGTTAGACCGGGTTTATGTAAATTAATGTATAAAACCGGACCGGCCGGTTGTCAGTGACTCATATTCAGTTATTGGCAAGTGCTTCTCCGTTTTCATGTCACGTGTAACAAATCCACAAAATTTTAAAGTTTTTGTAAAAAAAGTTTAAAGCTATAAAATAGTTTCATGCGTTTTTTTTTTATATTTAAGTTTTATATATAAAAATTAATGAACTTGTTGTCTTAACATCCTCTTGATGCAGTGTCTAAGTAGTAAGTTGGGCTTTAGAGGTGAAAAAAACCGGTTTAACATACCGGATCTATTTCTTAACCGGTTGTCGAACAGGTTAAAATCCGGAATAGTAAAAACCAGTTTGTAAGGGGAGGAGGTATGGTGGTGACATGGCTTCTTGAAGCCATATTCACCAACCAATTAAAATCGGCCAAGTCAAATCTATAGTTTTTGAAGCCATGTGGAGCCACACCACATAGTATGGTGGTGGTGTGGCTTCACCAAGCCAATCCGTTTTTTTTTTTTAATTTAAACGACTTTTAATAAAATAAAAAATAAAAGTAAACAATATTAATTAAAATAAAAACACTAGCAAACGTAAACAACATTTATTAAAAATAATAAAAATTACAACTTTTATTAAAAAAAAATACAAATCTAGGATTGAGGATTTGCGTTCACCTCCTCCTCGGTTAAAAACACTTCCATTGTGTTTTGGATGTGCTCGGTGATATCGAATCTGAGTTTAAAATGAGTCTCGCTATCTCGTAATTCGAAAATAACATTCGGGTCAAGAACCCGGTTAACCGGCGGATCTCGAATGTGGACCGGTGATATAGCAAGGCCATCGTCTTTGAGAGTCATGTTGTGTAGAATGATGATTGCGTACATAATGTTCTCCATTAGCTCTTTTTTGATTGGACGACCCTTTCGATCAACTATTGCCCACTTTTCCTTTAAACGACCAAACGCTCTTTCCACGTCTTTTCTAGCCCCATCTTGTATCTTCTTCATTTTCTTCTCTTTGATCTCAAAAGGATGTGGAAATGCCTTCACAAAGACCGACCAAGGGGGATATATACCATCCGCAAGGTAATACCCACGTTTGTACTCTCGACCGTTGCAAACAAATGGCATTCTAGGTGCAACCCCATGCATCTCATTATTGAACAAAGGTGACTGGTTAAGAACGTTGATGTCGTTGTTTGAACCTGCAACACCAAAGAACGCATGCCAAAACCACATATCTTGGGAGGCAACTGCCTCGAGTGAAATTGTTGGTTTTTTATGATCGCCACGATGATATTGTGCCCTATACTTTCTAGGACAATTCCTCCACTCCCAATGAGTACAATCGATACTACCTATCATACCCGGAATACCATGCTTTTCTAAATGCGCATTATATAAAAGAGTAATATCATGGCTAGTGGGTGCACGCAAAAATTCATCTTTGTAAAGCTTAATAATGGCTTCACAAAAATAGTGTAGGGATTCACGTGCAGTTCTTTCAGAAAAATCTAAAGATTCATCATATTCGTCAGGAACGTTACCGTATGCGAGTTGACGAATAGCCACCGTGCACTTTTGTAAAGGTGTAAAACTCTCCCGCTTCGTCGCATCCAAACAGTGTGTGAACCACGGCTCACTGTTTGTGATGTCGTCAACAATCTTCAAAAACAAACGTTTAGACATACGAAACCGCTCTTTAAAAATTCCCTCGTGGTAACGGGGATTTTCGGCGAAATATAGTTCCACCAATCGTTGGTGACCGTTTTCACGATCACGGTAAATACGTTTCCTCCGTTTAGGAGCGGAAGCCTCTTCTTGTTCTTCTTGTTCGATGACGTTAAGACATAGGCTAAAGTACTGCATCGCGTTCTGGTACGAACCATCGGAGCTACTTGACGATGTCGGAATCTCGGGTGGTGGAAAAAAGTCTTCTTCATCGTAAGACTCATTTTTTGTAGAGTGAAAGAGATGAAGAAAATGTTTGTAGAGAAAAAGATGTGTGTTTTTTAAAAAAATGAATGAGTATTTATAGTGTGTGTTAAATGTTAAAGAAAGAAAAAAAAAAGTTTGATAGCCGTTGGCTACCGACGGTCGACTTCCAACGGTCAAAAGAAGGAGAAGGAGGGCCGGCTTGGACGGGCTTTTGGGAGCCGTGGAGAACCGCCAACATTTAGAACCGGGACACCCGGTATCGTGAGCCGGTGGAAGCCACCCGGCTACCCTTTGGAACCGTGTGCCGGCTAGTCACGATACCGCCTCCCCTAACTGGTCTAAACTGTCGGTTTCTAATCGATTAGTCATTTTTAAAAAATTCCGATTTACACAACCAAACAACATCACAAGAATATACATATGTATCGAGATTGTAACAATTCATAAAAATATTCAAGTGCAATTCTTTTCAATTTCTTATTTTTCCTTTTCAATATGGCCCAGCCCAGACCAGCCCATCTAACCAAGTGATAACGCCCAAGTCCAACTATTATCAATGACTACGAATTCAACCCACTACATTTCTTTGCAAATATGATACCACAACACTATTAAATAACTTCATTTTTACTTTCTTCATTATCTATTGTTTCACCCGATGTCAAAATCCAAGATTCGTACAAATGCATTTTTCATTTTTGATATAAACTAGAAGTTTTATCACCATCACGTCACGTCGGGACACCAGGGGTAAAAAATGCCACGATGGCTATAACTCTTATGTGAAAAAATAAATCCTATCCAATCGTAAAATAAATGGGTAGAAGCCAAAGCAAAAAAAAAATATCTTTAAAAAAAAGAGAGGAAAAGGTAGAATTAAGAAACATACATTGCATCCTTGAATTCAAGGGAAAGAAAAAAAAAGGAAAATTGGAATTTAATAATACAAGTTATCACCTATTGGCGGATAATAATATGAGTTTTACTCTTGCCCTACAATAATACCAATTTAACACCCGGGTGCTATTAGTGATACGCCGTTAAAATCAATTTAACGACGTTAATAATTTGCTGACGTGGCGTATGTTGAGGGACTATTGTTGTAATTTCTTAAAGCGGAGGGCTTATTTGTAATTTGTTTTAAATTTGTTATTTATTAAAGATTAAAAAAAAAGAACGGAGAAACCCTAGCCCCCCTCCCCTCGCCGGCATTCACCACCACCATAATTCTGCCACCGTCCTTGCGAGCCACCACCACCGTCGTTTGAAACCCTAGCCCCCCGCTCCCGTTTTTCCGGCAGCCGGAATCCGGTGATCGTTTCTGAACCCTCCCCCTCCTGCCGCCTTTCCGGAGGTCGACTCCCCCTCCCCCCTCATGCCGCCTCTCTGGCAACCTCCGCCGGAACCCTAACCGGTCGGATTTTGCGTCGCTTTACCATCTCCGGCGAGGCGATCCCCGCAGAAACCCTAGTTGTTTTCGTCTCTGATTGTATCCGGCAACACGATCCAACGGAACGGAGATGATGTCTTGAGGTTCGGTCGCACCTGGGTGCTGTGGTGGTCGGTGGTTTAATAACGGCGGGGGAGGAGGAGCGAGAACGAACGGAGCGCCGCCGCTGTGCCCTAATCCTCCCTCCTCCGATTCTGATTTGTCTCCGGTGGTGGGTAACGGACATGGGGGTGGTTGGTTTGGTGTCACGATGGAGTGAAGAGGGGAGGGGGTGGGGGTGAGGGTTTTTTAATTTTGATCCCCTATTTTAATAAAAGTCAAATCTAGTCCCTCCTTTTAAAAAAACTCATTTAAAATGCCACGTAGGATGCCACGTAATCAATTCAATAACCCCGTTAAATTGATTTTAACGGCGTATCACTAATAGCACCCGGGTGTTAAATTGGTATTATTGTAGGGCAAGAGTAAAACTCATATTATTATCCGCCAATAGGTGATAACTTGTATTATTAAATTCCAATTTTCCAAAAAAAAACATACATCTCCTAACCCCTAAAAACAAAAGAAACAAAAAATTAATTAAATAAATAAATAAAAATAAAGGGAAGTGGGGAGGAGAGGAGGATCTACTCTTCTCTAAAATAACGCATAAGAAAATGTAAAACGCTTTAGAAAACACCTCTCAAATTCTTTTCCCACCTGAATGCACACCCTTGTTTTTAAAAATTGTGTAGTTTACTTTATTTGATTTGTTATCTTATTCAACTAATTATAACACAATGGATTAGAATCATATTTTACCATAACTTTTTTTAATAGTTCAAAAACCCATTTATATAAGCCAATTTATATCATAAACATCATTGTCTTGTCAATGATTAAACCTATAATTTCCATCGTAAGAAGCTTAAACTTTTATCAATTGAGTTAGTCCTATATTAAATAAACCGTTATATATGTATATAAGGACCAAATAACTAATAAATGAGAAATGAGTCAACTTTAAGACTGGAAAATATCACAAACTATCCTCGAGTGGTAGATATATAGCTTTAATGGGTATATAAATATAAATGGTTGATTGATGAGTTTAAGAGTATAGGTGGCCTCCAATAAAGATATGAGTTATCCGTTTATTTAATAGAAGTATAGGTTGTATACTTGTATCCAATACAGATGGGCGTGTTTGTTATTATATATTTTTTTTTATTTTTTTTATTTTTTATTTTGAATTGACAATAATTAGAATCTATGGGATAGAAAGAACAACATTTACCCCCCCCCCCCCCAAAAAAAAATAAAAAAAATTTGTTGCTTCTATAAGAATATGAGGTGAATACTAGCCCATTTGATAGGCTTTTATCTCTTAATTGTAAGTCTTAAGTTAAAACCTAAGTATTAATGTAATATAACCTCGAAAGTAGTTTGATAGTAAAAATAGGATAATTTTGTCGTAAAAAAGTTAAGAAAAATGAGAGATCAAGGCTAGTATGCCTTTTAAGTAAGAAATGGTATAGAAGGGGAGATATTCGTGATCTTCCTTTCATCTATTCTTTCCACAAACTCTTTTTATCCTTAACAAGATGGGCGACCCCTTCCGCGCGTTGCTGCGGGGCTTAGTAAGCGATTTGTAAGTGCTAGAGTGCTGGTGATATGATGACCTTCCTAAGCAATTCGGTGAAAATATATTAAACTAAAGTACGGTGCTTGTTACAAAAGGGTTCCAAAATACAGAAGCAAGTTCGAGTGAGTTCATCAGATTACATTAGATATGTGCACCGCCCTGTACCAAAAGAAGTTGTCCCAGTTAGCTAGACTAAGGGGACAATTGATGTTCCCCGCGCGTTGCTGTGGGGTTGAATTCGTTTACTTATCGTATGTGAATAATTTGAATTGGCAACCTCAAAGGTAAGTAAATGTAAAACTGTATATGAAAAACTTGAAGTGGCATTTTCAAAGGTAAGTAAACGTAAAACTAACTGTACGCATAAACATATGGATCTAGGATGAAGCCGAAACAGCAAACAACATATGTACCACCAAAGACGAAGAACGAAACGATAGTGAAGCATACAAAATAGGGGTGAGGAGTTACGTACTTTTAGTTTGTTGTTTACATAACATCACAGAAACATGGAACAAAAGAGAGTGATACGGTTGGCATTTCATTATCATTGTCAGTTGCAAGCTTAGCCTATATAAATAATTTGCATTTAAATATCAATAATAATATAGCTCGAATTCGCCGTTTAACGCATACCTAAAACACATTCTTTTTTTAACGTTTTGTGTGTTTCGACATAAATTGTATGCAGATGGTTTTTCTAACATTTTCTATTTCTATTTTGCTTTCAACATTGCCATGTAAATTTTCTTTAATATGACATTGTGTGGGATTTTATTAATACTTTGCTTGTCCTTTTAAAACCTTTCCTATATTTTCCTTTTGTATATGATGGGATTTTAGGTAAATATTAACTATTTTGCAAAATTAGAAGTCTTAGTTAAGTTAAAAGGAGACTGGTAAGCAAACTTAAAAGTAAAACTCAAGTATATGAGTTGATTATGAATTATTAATTCATAAATTTATGCGATTCTGTAACATAAAAATAAATAAAAAATATCATATAAATCACAATTATATTAATAATGTGTATGAAAATTTGTTTAAGAGTCCAGTTAGCCTTTAGGTCGAAGGAAATTCATTTCCTTTACATTCAAGCAGACTTCTTCTTTAGTTGAGTAGTATACGATTTACCGAAGTGTGTGAAAGTTTTGAAACTCATAAAAATTCCATTGTTGTTTGCTTATGTAAATCATATATAACCTCAAACAACCCGTAAGATTAACCATATAATCTTAAAGTTAAATATAGTATTGAAATCGATTAAGCAAATCAACTCAGAGTTAAAAAACCGAGAAATCAAAGGTCGAAAACAAAATTTTCACAAACTGAATGTCAATAAGAAGGCTCAGATTATATAGTCCATGGCTGCAAAAACCCATGGCTATTGCCTCGCCAAATTACTTATTCTAATCATCACAGCCGTAGATCAATAAACCGACATGAACTATACCGTGTATTAGGCCCAACATAAAAATCAGATTAGAAGCAGCCATAGCTCAGACCCTAGATGGATCATCACAGCGCCAAAACTCAGATCAAGCACCAACCAAACCAATCAGATAGCACACCACCAAACCTTAAGTGGGGCGACACACCGACATCGGTGGCCACCAAGCAGAAACAAAAAAATTTAAAAACATCCCATGTGTTATTTCACCCAATCGGCCAACTACCCACACCCAAACACCAACGGGTCTCCGTCGCCTTCACCGTCTGCCCCCATTTCATTCCCATCAGATTTCATCATGAACATCAATAGTTCTTCGATTGAAGATGGACAATTAGTCAAAGTATAAACAACTAAAATTTGGCTTACCCTTGGTGAAAAACCCACAATGATAAGCTCAAATCCACATATTATCATAGCCGATCGGAAGCCCTGAAGCTAAGGACCAACATGAAGAACACCGCTCATATCCGGAGCCAAGATCTTTACTAAGATCCGGACACAGACTACAAAAAACCGGCGGCCACCATCGACGAAACTATCGAGGCGACGGCACCGGCGGCGACGACGTCACAGCGACGGTCGCCAAGGCAAAACCGGCGGCCACCATCCATGAAACCATCGAGGCGACGTCACCGGCGGCGACGACGTCAGACGGTCACCAAGTCACCGACGAAAAAAACGGCGGCACCACCGAGCCACCGTCACACAATAATCCTGATTACCAAACCCTCGTTGCCGGCGATTTCAAGGGGCCAGAGATTTCAAGAAGAAAGTGGTTCAACAATTTCAAGAGAGAGGAACTCTCTCTCTTTAAGGCGTACACAAAAGTGGTTCAGCAATTTCAAGATAGAGGAATCTATCTCTTTAAGGCTTTAAGGAGTACACAGAAAAAATAAAAACCGGAGGCCACCTCCTCTTTCTGCCAATAAGAAAAAAGAGTGTTAAAAAGTAAGTGTACGCGTGTACCAAGATGAGGACTAAAACTGTCAACAAAAGTAAAGAGTTGTGATTAATTTGCAAGAAACTCAAAAACTACTATTCATCTACAATTTCTGTTGTATATTATATAAATAATACCATACTCATCTTTTTCAACATACAACTCATATTTACCAATTAAATTTCTTTTTGTGTGACTAGGGGAGAAAATGTTAAATGTGCTCACTTATAACAAAGAGTAGCCACACATATGGCACAACGGGTGGTTGTTCAAAGTTGAAAGATTTTTTGTAAACTCGATTTTCTAGTTTGGTTTCAGCAATGATGCTTGTAACAATCAAAATAGCCGAACAGTTCCATGTGCACAAATGATTATTCTACAATTTGAATATATGTATTGGGTTCATGTGGTGCGTTATTTGAATTTTAGATGAATTGGATTCGATGTTTATTTAGATAAATGGTATCTAATGTGTTTTCATATATTTGTGTTTTTTTGGAAGGTTGATGCTTAATTTAAATTTTACAACAAACATGCTAGAACATGCTAGGTGATTTACTAGTAGATTAGTTAAAAACAATATAAGTTATATAGATTTAGAGTTATATAGGTTACTCTCTTTTGCATATGTAATTTTGTTGCGGCTACAAGTTTCTTATAATGTCTAGTGCTCTCTCACATAAACACTACTCAATATCACTCACTCACTAGGTACATGTAATTTAGGGAATATTTAATTTAGTTTGTGTGCTTTCCTGGCATACAACATGCATCATAATATCATATCTTTGTTGTCTGTCTTCCTGCCTCCTGCCCTCTTATAATTAGATTAGATTTTTTATTTTTTAAATTTTATTAATTTATAATGCCAATCATAAAATTATGGAGTACCTGATACAATATTAAAATATAAACATTATAAATAATGGGGTCTACATGAACATTGGAGATATGTGGAAGATATGTTGATGGATCCTGTAATTAAATAAAATAATAATATAAGGTTTTTACACAAAAAAGTCATTGAACTTGATGGATCACGTTTTGCTTAAAAAAGTTTTAAAATAAAAGAGAGTTACATATAATAAAAGACAATAAAAGAGTAAACTACATTTTACATCCTTGAGGTTTGGTGGTCCACTAATAAGGTTGCTTCATAATTCAAAAACTTTAAACACTTTAAGTTTGGAAGTTTATCAAAGTTATCAGTTTGCATCTTTGGTCCAAACGACCACCAACTATTCTGTTTTTATTTTTTATTTTTTTTAACTGTAATCATCTAATTATTATATAATTTGTTTTTAAAAAACTTTGAATATTCTAAACCAATAAAAAACCTAAAAAAAACAACCAACCGCAAATAATCATGCACGGCGCCATGAGTATAATGGAAGAACAAATTTTCGCCCCATGGGCCGTGGGCGGTGTGGGACACTATGGAGACGGAATTTTAAGCATTTAGCGCTCACTGCATTTAGACCAACCATGAAATAAAAGTAGACGGGAAACGATCATTCTATATGTACTAAAACCATTTAAAAAATTAACGGGTTATAAGAAAAAAAGGCGTTAGAAAATGCTTTTAAGTAAGAGACATTTAACAAACCAAGTTTTTAAGAATAATGTTTTAAAAATCGTTTTGTTAGAAAAACCGATTTATTTTAAAATTGAACTGAAACAACTTTACACGTTTATTTTTACATATTTAACCACATCTCAAACACGACACAATGTGTATAGATTTATTTTAAGTTAAAGACGACTTGAAAGTGGTGGCTCCCAATCAAGAGTTTGTGGATTTAAATCCTGTAAAGTACATACGTGATGATTTTAGCCGTTAAAAAAGAATATAAATATATAGACTTTGAGTGAGGTTATTCTAAGAAAAGTTACAATAAGATAAGAAGACTAAGAAATCATCTTAGCCTTGGATCTTCAATTAAATTAAGATCAATTATCCAAAGTTTTTTTTCTGTGTAGAATTAGAAAAAAAAATGAAAGGACATTTTTAAACCTTCATAACTTTTACGTACGATTTTTTTTAATTACATCATAAAAACGTGTGTTTTCAATATTTAAAATGCATACAGTGTTGTTATATATAAAATTAAAAAAAATTACTCTTTTGATTTGAGACAATGATCTGAACATATTTAGATTATTGTGTCAAAATATTCAGATCATTATGTAAAATACTCGTCATTATCTCATGTTCGGATTATTGTCTCAAAATGTTCAGATTATTGTGATATATTGTATACAAAATGTTCGGATCATTGTGTCAAAAGTTCATATCATTGTGTCAAATAGAAAGAGTATTTTTTATATATATATATAGCAATACCGTATGCATTTTAAAGATAAATAATGCTTGTTTTTATAGTGTATTTTTTTTTTAAAAAAAAAGTAGTGTCGTATGTAAAATTTATAAAAACTTAAAAAATATAAACACTTAATAAAAAGTCAAGAAAGATGGCTAAGATCAAATTATCCTTATTTCTTTTTAATTAGATTGAAGATTCAACTACTACATATTTATGTTATGTAAACTTTTTTATATATTGACCACATAGCAATAGTAATCTCACCTAAACACGTTTACAAAGAAACCACACATGTGAAAAATTCAATCAAACAAAAACGAGTGAAATGCTATAGCCTATAAAGCCCACGATTGTGTGTCTTTCTCTGCATTCTCTTTGATTATTCTCTCTCTCTTGAGCTGTAGCTGTTATCTATCCAACACAGCTGTCGTCTTTCTCTTTGATTATTAAACCCCTCTAGATCTCTGATTTGCTGCTCATCGCATATCTGCTATTGCCCACCAACTGTTCGACAAAAAGCCCAGCTGAAAACCTCCCAATTTTTCTTCATTTTCCCCCAAAATCGTTAAATGGATACCCAAGGTGATGTTTTGATGCAACGATACGAGATAGGAAAGTTACTGGGTCACGGTAACTTTGCGAAAGTCTACCACGGTAGAAACGTTACAACGGGGATGAGCGTCGCGATTAAAGTTATTAACAAAAACAAAGTTTTGAAAGCCGGGATGATGACTCACATCAAGCGAGAGATCGCCGTGATGCGACTAGTCAAGCACCCGAATATAGTCCAGCTTTATGAAGTCATGGCTAGCAAAACCAAAATTTACTTCATTTTGGAGTATGTGAAAGGGGGTGAGTTGTTTGACAAGTTGGCTAAAGGGAAGCTGAAAGTAGAAGTTGCGCGAAAATATTTCGCGCAACTTGTTTCAGCTATTGGGTATTGTCATAACCGAGGCGCGTATCATCGCGATTTGAAACCCGAGAACTTGTTGTTGGATGATGAAGGGAACTTGAAGGTTTCGGATTTCGGGTTGAGTGCTTTGGTGGAGACCAAGAGGCAAGACGGTTTGCTTCACACGTGTTGTGGGTCCCCCGCGTATGTTGCGCCGGAGATCATCGACCAGAAAGGGTACGATGGGGCGAAGGCGGATATATGGTCGTGTGGGGTGGTGTTGTTTGTGCTCTTGGCGGGTTTTCTCCCGTTTCACGATTCGAATCTTATCGAGATGTATCGAAAGATCACAAGTGCTCGGTTCAGGTTTCCGAGTTCGTTTCCTGTTGAAGCGAAAAGTTTGGTGTCGAGAATGCTGGATCCGAACCCGGTAACCCGGATTTCGATCACGGGTATAATCGAACACCCGTGGTTCACAACGGGTTCGGTTTCCGATCCACTGACAAAATCAGAAACAGTGGTTTCTAGTTCTGGGTACCGCTTGGAACAACAGCAACAAACGGTACCCAGTGGCGTTAATTGTAACGCCTTTGATATCATCTCGTTGTCGAGAGGATTGAATTTATCAGGATTGTTCAATGAGAGTTGTGAAAATGAGGAGGAAGTAAGGTTCATGTTGAAAAAATCAGCATCTATCATTATTTCAAAACTTGAAGAAATTGCCATGAGTTTGAAGATGAGGGTGGTGAAGAACAATGAAGTTTTTCTCCAAATGGAAAGTTTAACACAAGGCAAAAATGGCTATTTAGTGATTTGTTTTGAAGTTTTTGAGATAATGCCTAATGTTCACCTCATTGAGGCTGGTTTAGTGGGAGGTGATAAATTCGAGTTTCGGGAGGTTATGAATGAACACATAAAACCGACTCTAAGTGTGTAACTTGAAGTAAATGATAGGGGTGTAATCGAGCCAGAACCCATAGTTGAGGTTGAAATTCGATTCGAGCTTGACCCAACCTTCGTTTTCAAGCTTAACTCGCCTTGAGCTTGAAACTTGTTACGGGTCGAAACCATTATAAACTGTACAGTATGAACTTGTCTTATATTAGTTGTCGTATAAAGTTGTATAAATGACAACTGATATGGGTTTGCATACCAAATGAGATTTGTTACCAGATTAGTTTTTTAATTGAGTTATACTGTTTAGTTATAATTTATAATTAAACTTATAATTAACATTAGCTTGAAACTCGACTAATTATACTTGTAATAATGTAATATATTTTTTGATTATTTGATATGAGGAAAGTTATTGTACAAAGAACGTTTTCGTGCGAAGTGTGCGAAGAAATCTCGGTCGCTCATATGGGGCTTTTTCTTATCTTACGACGCTTAAAATGAAACACGCTTAATTAATTTAAAAAAGGACGCGGAGTCATTAAAAGGGGTATTAAAGTCTTTTCAATTTTTAAATGAGACGCACATACGCAAAAAATATTTACACATCGAACAAAAAAACAACGCAGCCTTTAACCTTTAAACAAATAACGCATATTTGAAAAAAAATCACGCATATATGTTAAAAAACTCAAAAAAACACAAACTTAACTGTCTTATACTTTAATAAAAAACGCAAGTATTCAAAATAAAATAACGCACCCTTACTTTTTAAAACACACAAAAACAAAAACCACGCACCTATCTAAAAAATCAACAAAAAAACTAAAACCAGTATCCAAATCACGCACACACTACAACAAAAGTAGCTTGATAGGACACCCAAAAAGGTCCTAAAATGTTATTTTATAGGACACATGAGATAATAGGACCACTAATAAAAATGTCCTTTCTAAAGGGGTCCTATAAACTTAAAGCGTCCTAATAAACCAGAAAATAGGACACGTTAGAGCTAGCTAATAAACTACAAAATAGGACACGTTATAGCGTCCTAAAAAACCACAAAATAGGACACTTTATAAGGTTTTAAGATGCATACATTTTATGACACATATTAGCGTCCTAAAAAGTGGATAGATCAAATAGTAAATCATCCTTGTATTAATACCACAAAAAGGGTCCTAACATATCAAATGATGATGGGACTTTTTATTCATTTGTAAAGCATATGAGCATACCTATTTTAATGACGATTACCAACATCCTTAAAATTGTTCTTATTAAACATGATTCATAAATACAAATAAGATACCACCAACTTAAGGATAAATGAACTTCAAGTAATGGAATATATAAAGTTTAATTATCATTGAAATAAGTCATTTCGATAACAAAAACATTAAACAAAAAATAAGTTAAAATATTATTATCCAAGATCCTAACATTAAACATGAAACTTAAAGTAATGAAAGACTAGAAGAATGTAGTCTTCACTCATCATGCATCCTTCTCACTCGTCATAAACCACCTACAAAGTAATCATTCATATATAAGCTTAAAGTTTGTTATAAACTTAATAATATATGACAGGTTTAACAATAATGACATACCGAAATGAAAGAACATGGCGTTTTTAGCTCAATTTCTACATATGCATCTCACTTTGATGTTAGAATTTCGTTAATCCTTAAATTTTGTTTTGATGAATTTTAGGTGTTTAAAATTCTACTTTTGAACGCAGGTATCATTTATTTATGGAAATGTACTATTGAATCACCATGTGAAATACCTCTTACTACATATGCACTGAAGCAACAGAAACTAAGCATCAAATCAACTAATCCAAAAACTTGACTGAAAGCAAAAGAAAATAAAGTGTTGCTAAAACAAGTGGTAAGAAACACACAGATTGAAAAAATAATTAAGCAAAATTAAGAACTGTTAGTAAAAGGAAATGACATCCAAAACAATAGGCTAACGACAAAGATGTGAAAAAAAAATAGCGATATAACATACCTGCAAGTTAGAGCCAAAACATAAGAACCTGCAAATGATCAACAACAAAAATGAGAGCTTAGAACATGTATCTTCTTAGAAAGCAATAAGAAGTTAAACATACAAATTTGACAATTACAAAAAGAATCTACTGTGTAAGAATAAAAGGAGTTGCCATTTCAAAATGTTACGAACAATAGAGAACTGTAATAAAAAGAAATTTGCCTAAAGAATACATGTACTCCTTCATGACAGTATACAATTAGGTATACATATACTCCTTCATAACAGAACAATCCTCAATTGAACATATCTTTAGAAACGAAAAACAAAAAACAAAATGTAAACATGGATAGTTGAATATGACTAAAACAACCAGCTGCATGATGAAAAGGAAACGAAATCTGAAATCAAATGAGCAACAGAGAACTGTGAGGCATAACTCCTAGCCATAGATGAGAGCAAATACATGCATTTGTCGATGACAACAGAAATTGAAAGGAAAGAAACCTAATTGCTATTTAGCAGAAAAAGAAAGCATACCTAAGGTTTTGGTTCTTCCTCATATAATACACTTACAATGCCATTGCAGATATCAAAATGGTTCTATCAAAGATTGATCCAAATATTTTCATAGTTTCATAAAAGAGCACTCACATTACGTTCAGAGTGAATTTATGATAGCAGTAATATCCCATGTGTACCACCCCATGGTCCGTGAGTTATGCATCCTTCGAACTCAATTGTAGCTCCATGCATCTTGCATAAAAGATGGCCTGATAGTTGTAATGATATATGATAAAAACAAATAATAATAATAATAGACAAAAATAAACAAAAAAGTTACCATGTCAATTTGGATGGTTGGATAATTTGACGTTACCATGTAAATTTGGATGCTTGTGCGGCAGAAATAAATTCTTCCTAGTTGCTACTCTAGCTCATGAGATAGGTGTGGTTCCTTATTAAAAAACAAATGGTGAAACAATAAAAACAGAAAGATTAAGAATATCTTGAAGAAACCAAGTACTTCAACTCTTTTTGGTGGAGGTCTAAATTTGGTTAGTTTTAAACTAACTAAATGTAATATGTTTCATTGATAACAAAAGTCATTACAGTCCGTTTTCCCTTGTAATTTAGAGCAGCATCATTAGATAAAATGTCCTATTATGATTCACAGAAACAAATCTTTACCTTCATAACAATACAGTCCTCCAATTCCCCAAATTTACTCTGTGCAATCTTTCAAACCATCGGTATGGAGGTCCCACGGGATGCCTAATACCTAATATAACATAAAGATACAAAAATTCAACTTTGCCAACAAAATAAGCAAAAGGTAACAAAAATGATGACAGAATAAGAAAGTTACCATGGGTATTTTTACGAACATAATGGTGAAATCCTATATTAAGGTTTATAGAGAGAATTTCACACAAGAGATGCTCAAATGCTTCTTTAGCTCCAATGATCTTAGCAAACTCATCTCTCTCAATTAATCCCTTACGCATCTGATTATTATTACCGAATCAATTATAAGAATATCATCACTTTGTATTCCCATATATGTATTACCAAATTAGTAAGAACTAAGAAAATGACCAAATCAGTAATCACGAAATTAACTAAGCAAATGACCAAATCAGTAAATCGAGAAACCAATTAAGCAAACAACCGAATTAGTATTAGCAAATTTAATATTCAATAGAAAAGATAAAGAAGAAAGATAAGATTCGTGTTTACTATTTAGTGATTAAACTCGTCATCTAATATGCTGAAACGATCCCCGTTGCTAAATTGGAGCAGGTACATGTGATATTTGTAACTATAAAAGCTAGGAGAATTCCTACAGAAATGAGCAGGTAAGAGGGAACGGAAACAACAGAAGTCAGAATGGTACATCTAAGTGTGATCAATTAGACGAAAATGACTATCCATTAAGACCACCACCTCCCTTCCACAACCCGTTTGTTGCTGAAACTATAAAACCTAAATTGTAACACCAGCTTAGTACAAACCCATACCATTTAGAGCTATAGGACCAACTGAAGTCCATAATACAAGAACAAAATATAATACTAAGTTTAACACATTTAGAAATCATTCACAAATGGCTACCTGGTCAACTTCACCACTTATGTGTAAATTTGTTTCACCATATTGCAACAGAGTCCCCTAGGGGATAGCTTGGTGGTAAAGTGATGGCCTTACAACCAAAAGGTTGTGGGTTCAAATCCTGCTAAATGCAGGTGTGGAGATTTAGCCGTTCAAAAAAAAAATATATATTGCAACAGATACCTCATTGAACATTTATGCAATTTAAAGTTGAAGGACTTGCATACAAATTTAGCGTAAAGTTAAATCTAACATACCTCAAGTGTTTGATAATCGATGAAATTAATCGACGATTTCAAAAGAGGAAACGTATCTAACAAAATGCATACAAAAGCAAGAAGTGAGACCTCAAGTGTAGGCAATACCGGGGGATGCCTACAGCCTCAACTTTCATTTGATTACAACTTGAGAACAAAATCAATTTTAAGGTTACAAATAAACATCGATGAAAACTCAGAAACAATATATCAATGTTCAACACATACAAAATCAATACACTGAATTACCAGATTAGGGTGTAGAAGCAAAAATCACCGTAATTATGAGAAGATGATAAAAACCTAGAAATCATGTTTTCAAAACATACAAAATCAATAAATCGAATTACAGAAACAACACTTACAGATTCTGGAAGACAATAAGGAATAAAACCAATGAGATCAGCCGAAGTCTGAAGATGGAGAGCATCAACGATGAAGAGGATCCAGACGACGATGATTGAGGAATCGCATGTGTGATGGAGTTCAGGAGAAATCAACTATAAATAAAACGCAATCGAAGAAGATGATAGTTTACCTTTTTGATTTGGATCGTGAAGAAATCAGAAAAGGAGTGATTGAAGGAAGAACGATGGTCTGATGAGTGATGATTCTTCAACGATCTTCGATGAAGAACTGATAAGGGAATGAAAAGTTGGTTGTATTTTTAGGGTTTTTGAGAGGCAGCAAACGGGTCACGAAATAGGGGCGAACCGAAGATCCGCGTGTTTTAGAATGATAGTGGTAATGGGCGGGAAATCAAAGCCTAGGAGGCGGTGGTGATGTCACCTCAGCTTGAAGATATTCTTTTATTAAAATAGATGATAATATAGGTTAATACAACTCCAACAAATAAGGATCCGATTATACTGATCTATTATGATTAAAATACTAAGTGTGATATTAAGTTATGTTATAATACGACTCTAACAAATAAGAGTCATATTACACTGAACTTTTATGACTTAAATATCAAGTGTCCTATTAAGTTATGTTACCATACGACTCCGACAAATAAGGGTCCTATACACTAATATTTTATGACTGAAATTCCAAGTGTCCTATAAGGTTATGCTTTAATAGGACCCTCAATGATCAAGTGTACTTTTACATTACCAAAAAAGAAGACATTAACTACTAAACGTCCTATAATATACTTTATTAGGACCCCAAATACTAAGAGTCCTATTAAGTTATATGATAATAGTACCCTAAATATTCATCCGTCCTATTACATAGCTTTTTAGGACACCAGTTTAACTCCATATAATATAATAGGACCCTGAACACTCATTTGTCCTATTAGATAGTATTTTAAGACACTATTTTAACAGCGTCGCACACGAAAGGTCCTAAAACCCCCTTTTTGTTGTAGTGACACGCAAACAAAAATCACGGACCTATCTAAAAAAATCAAAGATAACACTAACTCCAGTATCCAAATCACACACACACAACAAACTCACGCACCTATCTAAAAATCAAAGCAAAAACTAAAACCAGTACCCAAATCACGCACACACAACAAAAATAACGCAATAAAGAACTCTAATTACGCATGACTGTCCTATAAATCACGCATTACAAAAAAATATAAGAACGACAACTTTATAAAATTTTCAATTCAGTCTATTAAAAAAGCTTTCATTTCAAAAAACTACATAAAAAACATATTAAACAAAAGACAAAGAGAAGAGATGACTAAAACATCTTCATATCTCTTAGAGAATCATTTCGATCTTTCATTTTCTTCCTTGTGCTATTCATCAACTTACGAAGCATTTCGTGGATCTCCTGCTTCAACTGCAATTGATCCATAATGAACTCCGTTGCAGCACTCAGTATTTCACTGGGAGGATGATTCACAAACTCCTCAAGCATAAAAGTATAAGTTTCGATGCTATTGGAGGTGAGACCGACCATCATTCTGAACGAATTATGCATGATATCGCCTTTCGTTTCTTCTCTGTTGCAGAGTTCATCCAGCGCTCTTATCGTCTCAGGGGATTTTGTAAAAATGTAGTTCGATGAAGATGAAGCCATTGAAGATGTGTAAGGAGAAAGGAAGATAGTGAATTTCTGAAGAAAAAAAAAAGTCTCTAACTAGTAAAATTATGCGTAGAACTATAAAATAAAATAAGAGGAGGGAAACCGAACCGACGGAAAAGGAAAACTTATAAATTAAAAACACGTATTCAGTTTCTTTATTACGTATAAAAAATATTTAAAAATACGTAAATATCCATATAACTTGCGTCTTTCCACATCAATCATGACCCCTCGATCACTCCCCCCCCCCTCTATAAAATAGGAACTAGATTCGCTTCAGAAAAATAATGCAACGCTCTGCAACTCAACTGCTCAAAAAGAAAACACATCATTATAAAAAAAACCCGTAAGAAACCACATACAAATGGATTCCTCATCTTCACCATCATCTACCCCCTCTACTAAAGATTTATTGATGAGAAAGAAGTTGAAGATGGAGATACTAATCGAATATCAGAAGGAAAAACACATGGTAGACGTTCTCAACCAAACCTTCGACACTCTACAACAGACAATCGAAGAAAGAAATGAAGTAAAAAAAACTGTTCATCTTGTAGAATACTGCCGTCCGTGATTTGGTAATTTTGTTCATGTCAGACATGAACAAAACTGACATAGAACAGATGCAAACAATTACCACCCTAGTCGGAGCCCTTCAAGCGTCTGCCGATTTGAAGAATTCTTTTCTGTCAAAATATAAGTAGTTTAATTTATGCTTTGTATGTTTTTGGGCGTTCTTTGTAATTTTAAGTTTGATTTTTGAATTTCTATCTATAAAAAAATTTGTGATTATTCGTCTATTTATAGTGCACAAATAACGTATGCAAAAAAATTACCAAAATATAACGCAAAAGAGGTAATGTTATAACCTAGGAAAGTAATAACGCAAATGAGAATAGATATCTCTCTGCAATCACGCAAGAATTGAAAATAAAATTACGTGTATTTTCACGCATGTTAATTGTATTATCATGAATGAAGAAGTTCGTAAAATTAAAGTTACAACAATAATGCAACGCCATACAATTAAAAAACACAAAAATAAAAATTCACGCAAAAACAGTAAAAAACAAAAAAATAAAATTACGCAATTATTATATAAATAACGCAAACAGAAAAACTCTTTACAAAAAAAAAGAACATATAGTTAAAATTAAAAAATTGACTTTCTATAATCACGCATGTTGTTTCTATTTTGACGAATGAAGAACTTGATATAAAACACCTTACAAACAAGTCACGCAAAAAATACTTAATTAAAAACAAACGCTGTGACGTAATCTACTGTGTATTTTAATTAAAAACTTTAAATTGACAAAAATGCTCCTCCGCGTCCAGAAAGAAAACGCCACGCGTCGGCCTCTCTTTCCTTCGTACGCTTCGCACGGATAAAACCCTTTGTCATTGAGTTATACTGTTTAGTTATAATTTATAATTAAACTTATAATTAACATTAGCTTGAAACTCGACTAATTACACTTGTAATAATGTAATATATTTTTTGATTATTTGATATTATTAGACAGATACTTATATTATTATTAAAAAATCGAGGTTAAAATGGGAAAGGAATATGAAGAGGATCACCTCAGGAAACACGTTTTATTTTATAAAATATGATTGACTTGTATAGAGACATGTATGGTTTGGTTCGGTTTGGATTTGGATGATGCTTGGCTTTAATTTAAGGAAAATTAAAGAAGTGGTCCTTACCGATTTTTATAATAGAATATTTAGTTTTACAGAAAATTCAACGAAACATAGATTAAATATCAGATATAAAAAAAATAATAAGTTTTCCTGGAAACAACCTTTTAATCTTTTGGGACAGTGATAAAATTTGTTTACGTCTCATCCTTTTAGATCCTACTATAGTATAATATTACTGGTGACACTTTCTCAGGTATTGTTGTTGTATATAAAAAGGTAATAAAATACAAAATGGTTTTGTACCACAAAGATGAAGGAAAATTTTCCTCACACTTTTTTTAACTCACCGCCATATAATTCTCTACACTCTCTACACTTTTTAAAAGTAATAACCATCTACACTTTTTCAAACTCATAATCTTTATACTATTTATTCACTCCCATAAACTTAAAATCAATATTTAATAGACAAACTAATTTATATTTCGTGATAAATAAAAGTTACGTTAAAAAGAAATAAAGACAATAAAAAAAAGATTTAATCACCGGTCTTCGTCTTCTCTTTCGTCTGCAGTTTCATCTTCGTCTTTATTTTCGGTGGAATGTAGTCCTGAACACGATCGATTTGTTCGATTAAATACGATCTTAAGCTCTCATGTGTATTACGGTTACGAATCTTCAAAACATCTGCGTTGATGATCTCTTGCGGAGTTTCCACCTCAACGGGTTGAACATCTTCGGTATCATATTGACATATTGCAAATCTCTCATCTTCCCTAATAATATTATGCAAACTTATGCAAGCAAATATGATGTCTGTGATCTTATTAAGTTTCTAAACCCATGTTGGATTTTCAATATATTTTCATTTCTTCTTGAGCAACGCGAACACTCGTTCTACATCGTTTCTCGCCCCCGTTGGAGTTTTTGCATACTTTTTTCGGTTGGTTGTTGTGGGCACCGTTAAAGTATCTACAAACACGGAATATTCGGGATATATGTCATTGACAAGATAACAACCGTGTTTGTAAAACGAGTCGTTCACCTCGAACGACGACTCGGGTGCCTTACCGTTAACAAGATCATTCAATAAATGGTACTGCTGAAACACATTGATGTCGTTGTTGGAGCCGGCCACTCCAAAGAATGCATGCCAAACCACAGATCTTTTAAGTTTACCGCCTGTAGCATAATCGTGGGGTGTGAATGATCGCCTCGCATGAATTGCCCACACCAAGCGTTTGTGTAACTAGCCACTCCCAATGCATACAATCAAGAATACCGAGCATACCAGGAAAACCATGTTTATTTTCATGAGACTCGTATAATTCATAATATTACTCTATCTTGGCTAGCGCGTATCCCGAGCACCGTATATTTGTAAAGACATATACGCACAGTACTTGCAACAACAAACGGTACCCGGTGGCATTAACTGTAACGCCTTTGACATAATCTATGTCGAGAGGATTGAATTTATCAGGATTGTTCAACGAGAGTTGTGAAGATGAGGAGGAAGTAAGGTTCATGTTGAACCAATCAGCATCTAGTCATCTACCATCATTTCAAAACTGGAAGAAATTGTTATGAGTTTGAAGATGAGGGTGGTGAAGAACAATGGAGTTTTTCTCCAAGTGGAAGGTTTAACACAAGGCAAAAATGGTTATTTAGTGATTGATTGAAGTTTTTTAGATAATGCCTAAAGTTCACCTCACTGAGGCTGGTCTAATGGGAGGTGGTAAATTCGAGTTTCGAGAGGTTATGAATGAACATATTAAACCAGCTGTAAGTGTGTAATTTGAAGTAAATGATAGGGGTGTAATCCAGCCGGAACCCACGGTCAGCTCAAAACTCGACATCAGCTCGACCCGACCTTCATTTTGAAGCTTGAAATGAGCTTAAAACTTGTTATGGATCGAAACCATTATAAAGCATGTGACTTGTTATATATTAGTTGTGACTTGTATAGTTGTATGAGACACTTTTTTGAGTTGAGTTGTATAGTTGTATGCGACACTTTTTTGAGTTGAGTTATATCAAATGAGATTGCTCAACTATCAGACTAGTTTTTTGAGTTAAGTTACGCGATTAAGTTTATAACTAAACTCTACGTGAGCTTGAAACTCTATCAACTACTCTTGTAATTTGTAATAGTTCTTTCTTAATTATTTGATATTATTAGACGGATATTTATATTATTATTATTGTTATTATTTTAAATTTTGAGGTTGAAATGGGAAAGTAATAGACCGCTCAGGAAACACGTTTTGTTTTATGAAATATTTGACTTCTAAAAGAGGAGACAAAATAACAATAATAATAATAAAAATATGAAATAAAAAATGTATTGTTTGGATTTAGATGACCTTGGCTTTGATTAAGGGATAATTAGAGAAGTGGTACTTACCAATTTTTATAATAAAAGTATGAATTTCAGTTTTATAGAAAATTCAACCAAACTTAGATAAATATCAGATATTAAAAATAATTAAAAAATGGCTTTGCACCACATAGACGAAGGAAAGCTTATAGGTAGAGGTGCAGTTTCCAACACGACGTGAAACACAGAACAACACGTTGTAAAAAAAATCAAAGTCGATCGGATTCTTCCAATCGAACTGGATCGGTAATATGTTCTTCAATCTATCACGTCCGAATTAGAATGTAACCGGAGCAGTAATGAAGCGGCTACACAAACTGGATCAACAGGAATCATTGGCGTAACTTAATAGTGCTCCGCGGGTTTTCATCCTGTAGTACTAAATTTTTACGTTTTTAATTTTTTTTTTTAATATATATTGAGAATCGCTCCTTGGATTCCAGGCCCCATAAAATTTTATGTCAAACTTCACCACTGGCGGGAATGGACCTGCACAGGAAGCAACATGTTAAGGCGTCACAGGGAGGATATTGTCTCTTTAACAACCCTCTGGCATGAAAAATCAGTAACTTAGTAAAAGATGAGTATGTGTTATTAAGGTTTAGAATGAAATAGATAATAGAGAAGAAAAATATTTTAATACGTCTATAGTTATAGATGCATGAGAATTAAGGTTTCTCTAGGATGATGTCAGCACACACGTGTGTACCTCCTAGAATGAATGGGGTCACTTATCCCGATGAGTGACACATGGCATAATTGTTTATATTGGTCACCAGTGTAGGTTTGGGCTTAACTCACATCAACACTTTGCATGTATGGGCACGATGTGGCTTGCAGAAGGCCCGACGTGGATAGATTTTAGATCTATCCATTTCACAAGTTTGGTTGTATTTCTAACCCCTTTAATTACATGTTATGTTTAGATTGATATAATTTAATTAAACGGACCGTGTTTGGGTTCAGGGGCGGATTTAGTAAGGAGTGAGTGGGGTCCAAGACACCCACTCAACTCAAAATTATACTTTATAATAGTTAAGATTTAGTTGGATTAATTGAATAGACACCCAAGATTTTATTTTAAATGCACGCAAAATGAAAAAATAAGATATAAAACGTAAGAAATTAAAAATGGTAATCTTTGTCGGAGTTTTTTTAAAACAAAGCATAATAATTAATATTAAATAATTTTGTCTTCATATGGAAGAATGATAAAGTTGCATAGCCTATATCTTTCACCTACTAGAAAAGCCTATATCTTTCACCTACTTTCTTTACACCGAAGGATTTATTTTCAAAAAAAAAAAAATTACAACTAGAAAGGATCAAATTACATTGTGTATTTTTATTATTGTATTTTTATTATGAGATTAAGTAGACTTGGCCCGAATTTATCCGTCTCAATTTTTTTAATGTGTGCTTCTAAAAAAAATTATGTCCCCACTCAACAAAATTTCTAGATTCGTCACTGTTTGGATTGACCAGTTTAACTCGTTTAGTTAAATAAGTTAACTTGCTAATCTCTTTAGTGAAACATTTTGGATGGCTAAATTATTTATTACCCTTTTTCTAACTTGAATAACCCACTTTTTACAGTCTACCAACCTGATTAACATTTTATATTTTAAACAACCTGATTATTATCCTCCAACCCTTCAATCTGTTTGACTCTTTTAAATAAGCGGGTAAAACGAACCGTGTTTGAGCAACATGATTTTAGACATGTGTGTGGTGAATAAAATATGAGTCTTATTTGGGTTGGAAAATTCAACTTAAGAACGTACAACCTTTTTATCCGTCAACATGACAACTAATTTTTATATATATATATATATATATTTTTTTTTTGTTTTTTGTTTTTTTTGTTTTTTTTTCTCTTATAAAGTGTAGGTAAAAAGTAAGGGGGACCGGTAGGCGCATGCTTTTCTAAAGCAAAAAGATTCGAAAATTTTGCGGATATAAATTAAAGAAAATTTGCCACGATAAATTAAATAGTTCTTAAAAGGTGACGACTTATAAAAATTCAAAATAAAGTTGAAATTTGAGATTTGTCCCATGTGACGAGTTTTGATTGGTAATTTTTAGAGTTTTTAACGTAAGTTAAGCACGAAGCCTTCTGGTTGATAGTACGTTATTTGACGTCATACATCACGTTGAAAAAAAGAACCCGCTAAGGTCTTGGCCTAATGGTAATAGACTTTATGTTTTTTTGGTGAAGATCCGAGATTTAAACATAAACTCGAATATTTATTTGTAATTTGAGGTAAAGTAGGAGTACTATAGTTTGTTCTTTAAAAAAAAAAAAGTAAATAAAAATAAAACTTTGGAATGTGATTGAGATTTGTGCCCGTGTAACGACTTCTGATTAGTAATGTTTAGAGAGTAAGTTTTTTTTTTTTTACAATAATTTCTAAATTTTCTAGGATATACCTTTAAAGACAAAAGATCAATTTATTTATTTGTAGAGTATGTGAAGTGAAAAAAAGCCAGGCAGAAAAATTGGGTCTCTATTTTGAGAAATTTAAAAAAAAAAGTATTTTTTATGGACTTCATAAATTGGGTGATTTTTCCTTGAAACTTACACAAGTTTGGGCCCATGTAAACACTGGCGCAGCTTCATTAGGGCCGGGGGGGGGGGGCGCGACCCCCTCGGTTTTTCCGTCCGTAACTACCTATTTTCTCGATTTTATGTTAAAAAAATTGTATTTGTGGAGTATCGCCCCCTCGGATGTATTGATTATCACCCCATCGGTCGATCTTTTGATCCCCGCCCCCTCGGAGATCTCTCTCAAGCTCCGCCACTGCATGTAAAGATGATCATTGTGAACTAACATATGATACACACGTTTTAGGTGGTCCAGCTCCAGCCGTAGTAATCAAAGAAAGAATGGACTTTGAGATATGTTATATGTAAGTGATGTTGATGGAGCCTAACTCACTTAACTGTAAAATCATATTTTGAGTACCAGATAGTTGGGATAACTAGATAAAACATAAAGTTACACTTGGGTAATATTTATATTATAGTTAGTTTCTAAACAATACCTCTATGATCAAGTTAAAGCTAGATAGCAAATGGATGACCTAGGAGACATATTTTGCTTCTATCCAAACAATTTTCCCTACCACTTAAATCGTCACTCTCTCATTCATCTAAACGTAAATGATACAAACAGATGATAACACAAAACTTTTTGGCATGTGTTCAACCGTTCAGGGGTAATGAGCAGGGTTAAGGGGTGGCAACCTTGGTGAGGAGGTCAAAGGGCAGAGCTCCTAGCTCAGGTTGAGTTATGATTTTCTTCAAACTTGTTATTGTTTTATAATATGAGCTCTATCTTAAGAGATATCTGGATTAGATAATAATTTAATTGTTTTTTAAGGGATAATACACATACACAAAAACCTATAATTCCAAAAAAATATATATATAAATAAATCATTACGCGTACAAGTTTGAGGGGTAGCACATGCTACCCTTTGGCTCCATGCCAGTTTCGCCCCTGGATACAAACGGTTTTGTTCGTGCTTTAAGTCCAAACCACTTAAATTCTTTATGTGAATGCTCTTAGGCATTTATCCACTTAATTGAAAAGGAAGGAGAAATATAGTGTTTTTTTAGTTAAATTTTAGAAATGTAGATGATGAACCTGCTGCGAATGCTCTTAGGCATGGGTTTAACATATACTGTTTGTTTCACATTTTACAAGTCTTAATAAATTATTACAGAAGTGTCAAATCAAATATAGACGGTTATAATACCGTCACAAGAAGGCTCACTAAGTATTTAATATGTGGTAGTAGTTCCAAACACTCTTAAAATTTCTTTTTTGCCACATAACATATAATGTCCCTTAAACGACTCCATAAATACATATAGCCTTACTCGCAAAAATCAATTTATGTTTAAAATTTCTTTTTTGCCACGTAACATATAAATGTCCCTTAAACGACTCCATAAATACAGATAGCCTTACTCGCAAAAATTACAATTTATGTTAAGGTTCCAAGGCCGATTACATGAAATATGACGAACAGTAACACACAAGCATATTAGCTTCCTACCACTATGCACAAGAGTCAATTAAAATGCTTCTAAGCTCCAAAAACTTCTTAATCAACCATGCCCGAAAGGCGTAAACTAGCGGTATGTTTCTTCTTCTTGCTCGAATTCGCCGCTAGAAACGGAATTCGACCAATCCCGAACTTCTTTCTCTTTCCCGAAACCCGTTCATCACCACCACCACCACCAAGACCGCTGCCACTACCACCCCCATTCGCAGGTTTACTCAACATTTGCGCCAAACAAACCTTCCTTCTCATGTCACTTTTCTCATAATACTCTTCGGTCAAAAGCAACTTCCGGTTCAAAATCTGCCCAATCGACATAGTGGGCGCCAAAATAGGACCCGCCGTCACATTACTTCCCGGATGTCTGTTGCTCCTGCTGCATGAGTTCTTGAACTTGGTCGAGTTTTCAACCGTTGACTTTCTCCTTTGACCGTGTTCCCCTCCCCACTTTCTAAGAGCTTCTTCTGCTTCTAAGTTGTCAATGTTAGCAGCTTCTGCTTTACTCAAAGCTTCTTCTAGAACCGTCTTACTCTTTTTCACTTCTTCTGTTGCTTCCTCTACCTTATTCAAGATCTCTGATTTACACACCTCCGGTTCGTTGACTTTGACCGCCGATTCATTGACTTCTCTAGTTTGACTTTCTGAGAGTGACTTTATCTCGAATCGAGCTAGAGCTTCGCTGGCTCTAGCAGCTTCCTTCAACTTTTTAGCAGCAATAAGACGCATTTCGGCTGTTTTTATCCTTCTTTTAGTTTGCTTGATTTGATTCATTGATCTTAAAACTTCAGATTCTGCTACCTCTGTCACTTTCTTGAACTGTCCTGTTTCAGAAGTCAACCTATGAAGCTCCCTTGAAAAGTCAACCTCTTCTGATGAATTTAACGAAAATCTCTGACGGGTTTTCTCAAGTTCGAATCTTTCTTTCTCGATCATTTTGTTGTATGTTTCCATGGTTGCTCGAATGTCAGCAAGATCGTTTGTCGTTCGTGTTAAGTTCAGTTTCGCTTGCTGCAATTCCGTCAAGATGAAACCAGTTGATTGTGTAGATAATTCTTTCTGTAGTTTGACTTTTAGTTCTTCAACAATAGCTTTTGTTGACTCAAGTTCTTTCAAGACTTCAAGTGCTTCCTTTTCTTTCAGCATCAGATTGTTTGCTAACTGAACAGCCTGCTCTTCTGCTTTTGCTGGATCAAACTCCTCTTCATTGCCATTCTGCAATCACATGAACATTCATTGGGTTCTAAATTCAAGTACAAATATTTCAGTATAACTTATGAGAACAAAATAGAACTAAAGCTTCAATCTTTCTGGTTCATTTTCCAGTATCCTGTGAAAGAATTTGTCCATACAAAGATTTAACACACATCCCTAAAAACAGCGGCGGATTTAGGCATATAGGTATGGAGTTACAAGAAATACAACATTTTTTCACATCTATGTAAACTTATATATACGGATTTTTCGAGTGACTCCATTGTTTCTTTTGACGATAAAATCCATATAGAATTTGATTAATTTTTTTCTCATTGGTTATTAAACGGTGTCTAACACTGTTATGATCATGATTGTCTCAAAATGTATGGATTGATCTTTTTCTAATCAAGTTTAAAAATGTAAAAAAAAAAGGCCCTAAAAATCTAGAGGTCGGTTAAAAAAAAAGATCAAATAAGTTACATATCTTTCATCTTTCATTCTAATAAAGCAATAACTTGTGTGACACGTGTCATTTTTCTAGGGCATCCACATAAGCATTCTCCACTTGTCAATACAACATTCAATCTCTAATTTTCTTCATTTAAGAATTTAAATTTTCCAAATTTAATATTTAAACTTTCTAAATCTAAAACTCAACATTACATTTACTTAAAATTAATTATAGATAGTTATTAATATTTATTAACTCTATTTTGACATAAATTATTTATTAACTAACTTACCAAATTTACATAAATTATTTTGAATTTTCAAATTTAAGAGATGTAACAATCAGTTTTTGAATTTTTAATAATAGTTACTAATATTTATCCATTAACATATTATATATTAGGGTTGATTTATTCAATTAAAATATTAAAATGTCAAACACCTTTTTATATTCTTAAAAATAACTTTTATGGGTTCAATTATCATCTTCAACATTTCTAATTATCTTTTAACATTCTCGAAAAATTCAAGTAATCATAAATAATAATAACTTTTATTATTGTAATCGTTAACACCTCTTTAAAGTAAACCATTAAGCAATTTATTTTTCAACCGTGATATATGAAATACTTTAATTTCCTATTTTTATAAAAAATATACTTTTTACTT